>CANTUT010000659.1:110000-280000 GCA_947687605.1 Reutealis trisperma | reverse complement strand
CTGCAACAGCAATCACTTTAGTCTCTTTTTTGTTATATTTAGCAACTGCATTTTCCTCAATGAGTGATTACAATATGTTAGTCGCTAATTAACTACAAAATAATCGCAAAAAAAAAAAATTAACTATTAGGAAAAGAGCAACTATAGATTTAGTCGTTAATTAGTCAGTGCGTTCATTTAGCAATTAGAATTAAGTGATTTGCGACTACAAAATGTAGTTGCTAATCTCCCTTTTTTTTTTTTTTTGGTATTGTATATGAAATGACTAAAATGTCATCACATATATAATAAATATAATTTTAATTTTGTTATTTGAAAATAAAAATATTCAAATTAATAAAAATAATAATTATATTATTATATAATAAAAAATAAAATTCAAATGAATAATTATATAATTAAATGATTATTATTTGTATTAATTTGAATATTTTTTATTTTCAAATAACAAAATTAAAATTATATTTATTATATATGTGATGACATTTTAGCCATTTTATATACACTACCAACATTCGATGTACTTAGTTTTGGCATATTTTTATTGTAGGTGTTCATAGGGAAAGTGGCCCATCAATGACATGCTCAACAAAAGTTTGAACTTTCATAGCTTTATTAAAAGAGTTTAAAAATTATGATACAAGCTTTACCCAATTTGCATATAAATTAATCATGTGATCGAAATTAGAAAATAGATTCCATAACTAAATCATATTAAAATTTCCAATTGAACCAATTCATAAATTGATTTATAGGTGATTTCCAGATTACTTAAATCTGCCGGTAAATGTTGGCCAACCATACTCTTGGCCATTCAAAGACTAGTGGCTCTCATTATTTTCCGTTTTCCACATGTAAGTTATTCAACTTAAGATTTTCCAATCGAAGAAAAAGTGCTTATTTATGAAGCAGCCATCAGATGGCCCATTCATACAGTTTTTCTACGGGTGTCAAATCAAATTCTTTTATCAAGTTATTTCTCAAAAAAAAAAAAAAAATAATTTTATCAAGTTACTAGCTATCTAGGACACTAATAAATTTTCATGATAATTATCTTATTCATTTATATAAATAAATATGCTTTGTGTCAAATCAAATTCCTTTATCAAGTATTTAATTTTATTGTTCAGAAAAAAAAAATCTTACTCATTTACATAAATAAATATGCTTCTTGATGAACTGAACTATAATATGAACCAAGGCTTAAACATCCTCCTCATACCACAATAACCAATATTATGCGACTATCTCACAGCATTTTCCAAACTTTGAGCCTGCTCCTTTCCATTTTTCATTTATCATGCTTTAGCTTATTACCAACCTTCGCCAATATCCCAAGAAATAATGAGACAGACCGATTAGCCTTGCTTGAAATTAAATCCAAAATAAGCAGTGATCCTCTTGATGTAATGAGTTCTTGGAATAGCTCTCTTCACTTTTGCCGGTGGTACGGCGTCACATGTGGCCGGAGACGTCAGAGGGTCATAGATTTGGACCTCAGCACCATCAAATTATCAGGTATTTTATCACCATATGTTGGCAACTTGAGTTTCCTAAGGAAACTGCAACTTGAAAACAATAGCTTCAGCTATGAAATCCCTCCTCAAATTGGACATTTGCGTAGACTTGAAATATTGTCTCTTTACAATAATTCACTTACTGGCCAAATTACTCCCTCTATATCTAATTGTTCTAACCTTGTTTTCCTTTATTTGGACAACAACAATCTGTTTGGTGAAATCCCAGCGATGATTAGTTCATTACCTGAACTAAAAGTACTCCATCTATCCCGCAACAATTTAACAGAGTCACTTCCCTCGTCTTTCGGGAATCTATCTTCTCTTGAGGAAATGTATGTAAGTAAAAATAATTTGCGTGGGGTTGTCCCTGATACTTTGGGCCAATTGAAGAATCTAACGTTCTTAAGCTTGTTTCAAAATCAGTTTTCGGGTACCATCCCTTCCTCCATCTTCAATCTTTCTTCAATCCAGGGTATAGACGTGGGATTCAACCAATTACATGGAAACCTTCCTTCAGACTTGGGCATCTCTCTTCCAAATCTTCAATTCTTTCCCGTTGTCGTTAACCATTTTGCGGGATCCATCCCAACTTCACTTTCGAATGCTTCAAACCTACAGTTCCTTCAATTAGACATAAATAATTTTACCGGAAGAGTGCCTTCTTTAGACAACTTGCATATGCTCGTCAAGTTTATCTGTTCAGAAAACTATTTAGGAAGTGGAAAAGCTGACGACTTGGACTTTCTAATTTCCACTTTGAATAATGCCACTAATTTAGAGGCAATAGATCTATACATCAACAACTTTGGAGGGAAACTGCCTGAACAGATATACAACAATTCAAAGAACCTCCAGAAATTGATCTATCTGAAAATCAAATATTTAGAAACATCCCAACTAGAATAAGTGATTGTGCGGCATTACAAAAACTGTTTGCATCAGAAAACAAGTTGTCAGGTATCATTCCTCCTAGCATTGGAAAACTTCAAAATCTGGGATATTTATATCTTGATTCTAATGATTTATTGGGATCTATTCCCTCCTCTATAGGAAACATCACAAATTTAATTCGCATTCATTTATCCAACAGTAAGCTTCAAGGCACTGTCCCTTGGACACTCGGGAATTGCACAAATTTGCTACTATTAAGCCTCTCAATTAACAATCTCAATGGTCCTATACCACCACAAATTTTTGGAATTTCTCCGTGGGTATCGACCTATCTCGAAATCATTTCTCTGGCTCTGTCCTTGATTGTTGCGCGATTTCTGCAAGTGCACAGATCGTTTACAAGTAACAAAGTGATGAGTGAGTATCGTTCCCACGAGAAAGGGTTTGTCAAGTATCAATTTTAAGATTACTCTATTATTTAAAAATTCAATTATGAGATTTTATGTTTTAAGTTAAAGTAAAATTCAAGTAAATAAATGATGATAAATATGAAAATAAGATTAAAACTCTAGGATTTAGAATTTATCAATTGATCACATATGATTTCTTTATAATTTTTAGATGGATTATTTTTGCTGGAATTAATGATTAGATTTCCCTAAATTATATGATGTTCTCTCTCAAAATACAACATGTGTGTTTATATTAACCTTACGTTTACTCTCGTGATCATAAGTAATTAACACAAAACCATTAAGTTTTATGGAAATCCTTTTAAAAATCACAAAGAAGTATTCTTATCTCTAAGCAATACATTCCCTAGGTCAATTATCCTAATGAACTAAAATTGTGTTTCCACTCTCGCTACTTCACACAATATCTTAAATCATGTAATTAATGGCCAGTTAATTACAAGCATTAAGTTATAAGATAAAAGATTAATTCCAACAATCAAATCCAATCAATTAAATATAAATAATCATATGCAAATCAAAAGATTACATCAAAATCCTGGAAAATAAAATTAGCTATTCATAATTAAAAGAGAAGAAATAATTAAATTAACAATAAAAATAATAAACATAATAATAACTTATAATTAAATTGAAGAATAGAGTTTAGAGAGAACTTATTTTGGGATACAATTTTTGATGAACTCAAGCTTCTAAAAACTCATTCTCTTGATCAAAATAAAAAATAAAACTAATCTACTTTAAGAAAAAATATGAAAATCTCTCTACATATTTTTTTTATGGATTTTCTTTGAAGTCATTTCTCTTTACCAAGCATGGTATTTATAGACATGTTTGGCGGAAGAATTCAAGTTCCATTAAAATTCTTACATCAAAAATTCAACATTGGTGGTTAGGTTGGCTACCAACCATTGAATTCCTTCATCAATATTCAAAAATGATTAGGTTGGCTACCATCCATTGAATTTTGGCTACTAACCATTGAATTCCTTCATCAATATTCAAAAATGGTTAGGTTGGCTACCAACCATTGAATTTTGGCCACTAACCATTAAATTTATTTCTCATGGATTGAAAACTTGAATCATTACTTGCATCATTATTTTTATGACATCATTTTGATCTGCAAAAATAAAATAAAAATACTTAAAATATATTATAATTTATTTATAAATTATAGAACTATTTATTTCTAAAAATAAGTAATAATATTATTGCATTCTCGAGAACTGAGCAAAATTTAAATTTAAACAATTAAAATAACTCTAAAAATATAGAGTTATCACTTATACAAAAGAAAATTTGAAAAATATGGGTCACTTGGACCTTTCCAATAACAATTTATCAGGAGCCATTCCTGAAGGCCTTAGTAATTGTGAAAGTCTAGAAATTCTATACCTGGAATCCAACTTGTTTCAAGGTTTCATTCCATCATCTTTGATATCGCTAAGAGCCCTTCAACAATTGAATCTTTCTCACAACATGTTGTTTGGCAAGGTTCCAGAGTTCTTAAAGAGCTTTAATTCACTACAGTTGCTAGATCTATCTTTTAACAACTTTGAAGGCATGGTACCAATAGAAGGAGTTTTCAAGAATGCAACTGCAACATCTTTAGCCGGTAATAAAAATCTTTGTGGTGGCATTCCAGATTTCAAGCTACCTCCGTGCAAGCTTCAAGTACAGCACCGGAGAGGATTGACTATAAAACTGAAGATTATAATCTCCGTTGTTTCTGTGCTTACAGGTGTTGTACTTTTGCTTATTTCTTTATTTCTTCGCCTTTCCAAAAAAAAAAAAGCAGAGTCTACATCAACATCTCTTGGGAATTCACTCTTAAACTTGTCTTATCAAAGTCTCCATAAAGCTACGAATGGATTCTCCCCAAACAATTTAATTGGTACAGGTAGCTTTGGATCCGTATACAAAGGGATTCTTGATCGAGAAGGAATTGTAATTGCAGTGAAGGTTCTTGACCTTACAAGACATGGAGCTTCAAGGAGTTTTGCAGCTGAATGTGAGACCTTACGGAATATCAGACATCGAAATCTTGTTAAAGTACTCACAGCTTGTTCAGGAGTTGATTATCATGGCAATGATTTTAAAGCTCTGGTTTATGATTTCATGGCTAATGGGAGTTTAGATGGCTGGTTACACCCAATTCCTGGGTTAGATGAAGTACCAAGGCCTTTAAATGTTCTCCAAAGACTCAATATTGCCGTTGACGTTGCTTATGCATTAGAGTATCTCCATCATCATTGTGGTACACCAGTTATTCACTGTGATCTGAAACCGAGCAACATCCTTCTTGATGAAAATATGACTGGACATGTAAGTGATTTTGGGTTAGTCAAATTCCTTTCTAGTGAGGACAATTTCACAAATCAATTCAGTTCAATTGGAGTGAGAGGAACAATTGGTTACTGTCCTTCAGGTAATTGTGTTTGATTTGAATGTTATTATGATCCCTAGTTTTTTCCAAAGACTAGAAAAACTAGCTGGTTATATTTGATACATTATATGCAACTTAATTAACTATATCATGATATATGTTTTGTAGAGTATGGCATCAGAAGCGAAGTATCAACATTTGGTGACATATTTAGCTTTGGCATACTCTTGTTGGAGATGTTCACAGGAAAGAGGCCTATACATGACATATTCAAAGAAAGTTTGAACCTTCATAGTTTTGTTAAAAGAGCTTTACCTGATCAAGTGAAAGAGGTTATAGATCCCAGCCTTCTTCAAGTGCAACTCAACATGATAAACAATAGACTTATTGATTGCCTGATTTCAATATTTAAAATTGGTATTTCTTGTTCTGTTGAATCACCACAAGATCGTATGAGTATTGGTGATGCTGCTGCCCAACTGTCTTCTATAAGAAAAAAGCTTATTGACAGAGGAGCAACAGGTAAATAAATTTCAACTTAATATAATATTTTTGGAAAATATAAAAACATGAATTTTTTCTCTAAGTCCAATTACATACTCGTCAAAGAGATGATAAGACATGTTATAATTCTTCTTTTTATCACATAATCAATATGCATCAGATGTTAATGTTCTATTTATCTTTTTTAAACTAAATTCAATTATGTTTGTAATATTTCTACTTATTTAATTGTATGGGACTTGGTGCTTTGTTTTGTTTGCTACTTCATGAATGATAAGTCTTTTTAATTATTACTTTTCCTTGAAAAGTTGATTTTGTTACAGAACATAACTTTTGGACTGCATCCAAAGGCTGTCCATACACAATCATACACATACCACATGTATGTATTTTAATCAACTCATTTTCTTACTATTTACTAGCAATATTTTATTATTATTATTATTTTCTCTCTTCACAAAAATTTAAAAAAAAAAATGATTTAACAGCTTCGCAACTGAAATTTTAAAATCGCGTATTCCATGCCTTTCTTTCTTATTTAGTTACTTGAATTTGTTGAAGATAATAATTTATTGAATGGACAATATCATAATCAAACAAATGAAATCAAAGTGAAATTTCTTGTGAGATTTACTACATAATAGAGCAAGAATTTTCAGCACACTTTACCCAAACTAGGAACTAGCCTTTCATTTCATAGTTTCCATGCAATTAAACAAAACTATAATTGAATTTCTTAACTTGCTCAATCGATTTCAATCAAATAAAATAGATAAAATTTGCATCCAATAGACAATTTTACTTAGAATTTTTATAGACTTCAAGAATCCTAATTTTATAGACTTCAAGAAATAATCTTGCTTAAAGTTTTTATAGACTTGAACTATCATTTCAACCATTCAACATCACATATCTCTACAAATTATCAATTTTAGTGACACAATCAATATAAAACTTGACATGTAATCTCATATTGAAAATTTATTCTTAACACAATCATTATGTGTAAGTTAGGAAACAAGCTTCACTAATAAATTGATCAATTCACATCACACTAGAAAAATTCATATGCATCACAAAGTCTACAAAAAAACTTAATTCTAACATATAGTCAATACATATATCAATCAAATTCCATAAAAGAAAGAA
This sequence comes from Reutealis trisperma, assembly GCA_947687605.1. NCBI lineage: Eukaryota > Viridiplantae > Streptophyta > Magnoliopsida > Malpighiales > Euphorbiaceae > Reutealis > Reutealis trisperma. Next base: position 273,074 of record CANTUT010000659.1, on the reverse strand, counting down.
ATTACCTAAGCTCTACAAAATTTCTAACTTAAAGAGGGCATAAAGGAGCATTCTCAATTATCACAATGAGTTTTTAATTCCTCAATCCAAACCTAAACGAAGTTAGCCATCCTTTATACGCTCCATTTAATGCCTAACTCAATTTCATTCGCAAATAAGTTTCTTTAGTAGTTCATTCGCAAGCTCAAAGGGTTCAATTTACAAAATATATTCATTTTACAAATTTCTCAGCTTGATGTTCATTCTTTTTGAAATTCCGTATAATGCACTTCACTCCTGTAAATTTCTATTCTCAATACAAACAGAAACCTATAAATTGATGATTTGGAAAATTTTACTTATAGACCCTAACAATTAATATTGTACCCATTCAAATATGACATTGTGTGATTCTACCAATTTGAAACCGGCAATAATAGCTCAGATCATATAAGAAATTGATTTGAAAACTTGAGTTTTATTCATCCAAGCAAGGAAATGCCACCATCGGTTGGGACCAAGAGAATTAGTTATAGTAGAGCATCCCCTGCCCTTTGTCAACTTCAATGGTGGCGAAGCAAAATGACACCTTTTTAGCTTTTCAATATGAAATTTTTTTAATTTCTTAATCAATAAAGCTCCACCTGCTCCCATCAGCTTTTTCCCCCTCTCTATTTCCCTTCTCTGTTTCACGCTCTCCCTTCTTCCTTTTTTCCTTTGCAATTCCTCTTTCTTTTTCTTTTTTCTTTTTTTCACCACCGCACTTAAATTATTGATTAATGCACTTTGTGATCCTCCATATACAAAATCAGACATAAAAATACTTGAATTATGCCTTTTTGTAACTGAGTTGTCCTCGTGGCTGGTTTCCGCTAGTGGCCTTAACGGCTAGCTGACGTGGCACTATTTTAAACGGCATTTAATACACTAGGACACCTCCCTCAGCTGCCTCTTTCTTTCTCTACGTGTGAGAGTTTCTTCTACCCAACTGATAAATATTATATCATCTCTTCTAACATTGTTTGGAAAAAATGGGGGAAGATGAGGTAAAGTTTAAAAAAGTAATGTAGAGTTTTAAAATATCTTTTTTTTGTAAAGAAATAAAAATAATTAATATAAATATTTAATGGAAGACTAAAATGAGGATAAAGTTGAAAAAAAAAATAAATATTTTCTTGAAACTTTAAATTAAATATTTTCAAAGAAAATAAAAATTCTAAAAGAATCGATATTTGGAAGAAATGGAGTACATACCTTGTGTCGAGCTGGCTTGCTTCTTGAGAAAGTTACCTTTTATAAATATATATATATATATATATATATATATATATATATATATATATATATATATATACACACACACATATATATATATATATACATATATACACACACATATATATATGTGTGTATATATATATATATATGTGTGTGTATATATATATATATATATATATATATATATATATATATATATATATATATATATATAATTTCTGATGAAATTATAAAATGTGACAAAGTTTAATTTTTTTTTTTATAAAGTTTCTAGTAATTATTTTATTCATTTCTACATATAAATATGCTTCCCGATGAATGAACTAATTAATATGAATCGAGCTGTTTTCTAGATTAATTAATTAAACATTATGGACTTTCTCACGGGAGTTTTACTCTGATGCCTAGTTTTTTCGTTCTAGTAGACTAACTTAAAGAACTAGCTAGTTATATTTGATACATTTTTATGTCAACTTATTTAACTGTATTATGTAAATGTTTTCTAACGTATCAAAGTCAAGTGTCAATATTTGACATATTTAGTTTTGGCATATTTTTATTGGATATGTTCACAAGAAAGTGGTCCAGCTATCGATAACGAAAAATATTTAACTATACCTCATGTATACATGTAGATGTAAAAAAAGTATTAATATGATCTTTAAATTAGGCAAAAAAAAAATAATAATAAGTAAATACATTCCTAACAAAATTTTAAAATATCAATCAGTAATTAGTTTAGTGTATAAGAAGATAAGATTTTTCCACGAAGGGCATGGCAAAGAAAAAAGTTCCTAACCTCATAGCTTTGTTAAGTAAACTTTACTTGATCAAGTGGCACAAGTTATAGATACCAGCCTTCTTCAAGCGCAAACTCTTATGCATATAAATTATACACAAGCTTTACCTAATATGCATATACATTATTCATGCGGTCAGAATTAGAAAATAGATTTCATAATTAATTAAATCATATTCAAATTTTCAATTGAGTCAATTCATATATTTATTTAGAGGTGATTTCAAGATTACTAATAGGTTTATTGTTGGTAATGGCATATCCAAGATTTTAGTTGAGGGGAGAAAAAAATTCGAAATTACAAATTTAAATAAAAAATTTCTTAAATTTAGAAGGATGAAAAATAAAAAAATTTAAAGGATAAATATGAAAAAAACTAAAAAGTTAGAGGGCCACGGCCCTCTAAATCTGTCGGTAATTGTTAGCCAATCATACATTGATACAAACTATGCCATTCAAAGAGTTTTTTTTTTCAAGACTAGTAATGGCTCTGTGATAACTCTATATTTTTAGAGTTATTTTAATTGTTTAAACTTAAATTTTAACTCAATTCTCAAGAATGTAATAATATTATTACTTATTTTTAGAAATAAATAGTTTTACAATTTATAAATAAATTATAATATATTTTAAGTATTTTTATTTTATTTTTGCAGATCAAAATGATGCAATAAAAATAATGATGCAAGCAATGATTCAAGTTTTCAATCCATGAGAAATAAATTCAATGGTTGGTGGCCAAAATTCAATAGTTGGTAGCTAACCTAACTATTTTTGAATATTGATGAATGAATTCAATGGTTGGTGACCAAAATTCAATGGTTGGTAGCCAACGTAACCATTTTTGAATATTGATGAAGGAATTCAATGGTTGGTGGCCAACCTAACCATCAATGTTGAATTTTTGATGTAAGAATTTTAATGAAACTTAAATTCTTCCACCAAATATGTTTATAAATACCGCGCTTGGCAAAGGGAAATAGCATCAAAGAAAATCCATAAAAAAAAAATATGTAGAGAGATTTTCATATGTTTTCTTAGAGTAGATTAGTTTTATTTTTTATTTTGATCAAGAGGAGGAGTTTTTGGAAGCTTGAGTTCATCAAAGATTGTATCCCAAAATAAGTTCTCTCTAAACTCTATTCTTGAATTTAATTATAAGTTATTATTATGTTTATTATTTTTATTGTTAATTTAATTGTTTCTTCTCTTTTAATTATGAATAGCTAATTTTATTTTTTAGGATTTAGATGTAATCTTTTGATTTGCATATGATTATTTATATTTAATTGATTAGATTTGATTGTTGGAATTAATCTTTTATCTTAAAATTTAATGCTTGTAATTAACTGGTCATTAATTGCATGATTTAAGATATTGTGTGAAGTAGCGAGAGTGGAAGCATAATATTAGTTCATTAGGATAATTGACCTAGGAAATGTATTGCTTAGAGATAAGAATACTCATTTGTGATTTTTAAAAGGATTTCCATGAAACTTAATGGGTTTGTGTTAATTGCTTATAATCACGAGAGTAGACGTAAAGTTAATATGAACACACATGTTGTATCTTGAGAGAGAACATCATATAATTTAGGGAAATCTAATCATTAATTCCAGCAAAAAAAATCCATATAAAAATTATAAAGAAATCATATGTGATCAATTGATGAATTATAAATCCTAAACCTTTAATCTTATTTTCATATTTATCATTATTTATTTACTTTAATTTCATTATAAATCTCATAATTGATTTTCTAAATAATAGAGTAATATTAAAAATTGCTACTTCACAAACCCTTCCTTGTGGGAACGATACTCGCTCATCACTTTATTACTTGTAAACGATCTGTGCACTTGCAAAAATCGCGCAACAAGTTTTTGGCGACGTTGCCGGGAAAGACAATTTTTGACAATATTAATAGGTTGATATACTCTATTACTTTAAATTTATTTATATATTTTTTAAATTTTGCAGATTTTTTTTAACTTTTATAAAAAAAAAAAAAAAAAAAAAAAAAGAAAAGAACAAAAAAAAAAAAAAAAGGAGAAAGATGGCTTTCCACAACTTGTAATGGTGGAATGGAGGAGTAATGCTAAATATAGTAGCAAGCATGTATGGTGAGGATAGTTTTAGTAAGTTAAATAGTAAAATCGATACATTGGTTAACTTAATTGATAAACTTGATACAAATAGTTTATTTAATTCATGTTTGAGTTGTGATCTGTGTGGAGGCAATCATTTGAATTCTGAGTGCCAATATGCAAAGCAGGTACAATTTTTCCCAAATTATAAAAGGTACGAGAATTATCCATATTTCAACATAAACAACTCAGGATGGAGTGACTATTCGAGCTTTTCATGGGAAAACCAATGCGATCAAGGTAACAATTCATGGTATCCTTAGCAAATTGATTTTCAACACCATGCACCATTTAAAGAGCACAAACCATCTTATGAAATAGCATTAGAAAAATTTATGAATGCTACTTATGAACGATGTGAAAAAATGGAAGATAGGAGTCAATGGGCTAGCCACAATACAAATGATGATGTACAAATGGAACAATTCACTAGCCCATTAGATACTCAAAGCCATGAAAACCTGACAAGCCAAATTGAAGAACATTCTAGAGAGCAATGCTTGGCAATTTCTTTGAGTGATGATAAGGAAGAGACGATTGATCAAGGAGATACTTCAAGCAAGCAAGAAAAAAATGAAGAAGTTGAGCCTAATTTGCCCAAGAAATATTATTCTCTTATGGATAATATCTGCGGAGTGGTTGAAATTGATGGGAAAATTGAAAAAGGATTTGAACAAGAGCACTCAAAGGAAACTTTTTCAGTTTGTTTGGTGAATACAACATCATATATTTTAGACCATAAAGAATATCAATTTGATGAGTTGGAAGAAAAGAAGAAGCATTCACGACCATCAACTGAGCACTCACCGACTCTTGATTCAACTCCATTACCTTCCTATCTCAATTTCTTAAGAAAATTTAGAGCAAGAAAAAAAGCTCGTTGGAAAGTTTTTAAAAATTATGAGCCTAATTATAAAATATTAAATAATTTCTGTCTTAATTTTTTTCCATGTAGGCTCAAATCAAGATGGCTTGACTCATTAAAATCGGCAAAAGTCTATCTTTCCACAATTATCGAGATGATATACTTTGTGTATTATCCTCCATGATGAAGATCTAGCTATAGTCAAGGTAAAGACTATAAATAAAGCGCTTTTGGGAGGCAACCCAAATTTCTAACTTTTTACTTCTTTTTAATTTCTTTTGTTCTTTTATTTGTTTCATTCTATTTTTGCTTTAGTGTTGTTTGTGAGTTATTAAAAAGATTATTAGGAGGAAACCCAAGTTTTTTCTTTACTAGGTTTCTTTTATTTCTGTTTAGTTGTTTCATTTTAAATTTTCTCTTTCATTTTCTTAGCTAAGTTAATCAGATATGGAAGCATCTCTTGTAGCACTAAAAAACAGATTTCCAACTCTTCCCCAAGATGTACTCAGGAAAATTGATGAACGCAGATTGGAAAGAATGAAGGCATTTAGGCGTCTGAATCTTCCTGAGGATATTCGTTGGATCATAGAAGCCAAAGTATGATTGGCAGGTGAGCTTGATGACTCATTTATTAAATGTTTGCCAGGTAAGGGGAGAAGTTCTTACTCAAAGAAGAGAAGAGCTAAGAGAATGGGAGTCTGCTACAAGTGTGCAAGATGGAATTGCAACACACACTGTAGAAACATTAGATTTGCATCTATAAATCGAGAAGATAAAATTAGATTCATAAAGGATGGACTGAGTAAGGAGTCTTTGGATAATATCCTACAGACTCTTGAGACGCATCCTTGTGGACAAGTTCAACGCACTCTTTTAGATTTATGGGAACTATTTAAAAAAGAAAAGCAGCGTTACAGTCTAGGGAATCTGACGATAAAAGACCTTATTTGCCAGTTAATAAGAAAACTGGATGGGAAGCCTATCCTCGACTCATAAAAGGCGTGTAAGCCGTTACTGGACGTAAAACTAGAGAAAGACGTGAGCCAAGATCACAACTACTGTTTATAATCAGGTGTATCGCTAACTTTTTTATTTTTTAATGCATTATTTTTTCTACATCTTGCAGTATTTTTTTGACTTTTTAGCATCTAGGTTTTATTTTCCTGCAGATTTTTCTATTATCGACAACTTTTTAGTCTTTCAATGTCTACTTTTAGCTTTTCAATATTTTCTTTTTGACTTTTGTACACATGCTGCAGATTTTTCTACTTTCGTTAGCTTTTTAGTCTTTCAATGTTTGTTTCTTTTTAGTTTTTCAAATATTTCTTTTGATATTTATACACACAGCATTAATTATTTTTGTTTTTATTATCATTTTTGTTTTTATACTTTTTCTGTCAATAATTATTTTATCCCATTGAACTGTTCTTTTACTCTTCTAATTTCTTTATATGCACATTCATTATTGTCAATATACACACAACCCTTTTGAGAGATTTGTGAGAGAAAATGGCAGAATCCTCAACACGCAAATTCAAAACTATTTGTGTCTTTTATAGTCCAAACTCTGGCAAGAAAAGAGAGTACTTGATAGCAGCTAATGAACTTGGTAGGATTTTAGCTGAACGAAAAATTGATTTGGTGTTTAAGGGAGGTAGTTTAGGGTTAAGGGATTGTGTCGCAAGTTCTCCATATATTAGAGGTAGAAAAGTCTTAGGAGTAGTTCTAAAGGCTTTGGCTCGAAATAAATAAATCACTGGTGGAACTATAGGTAATGAGTTACAGGTCAATAGCATGTACGAACGAATGGCATACATGAATCTCAATGCTGATGCTTTTATCGCATTACCTGGTGGTTTAGAAACATTTGAAGATAGTTTCACCATTGCATCTTAGACATAATTAACTGTTCTTCAGAAGCCATTGGGATTACTTAATGTTAATGGTTTTTATAATGGTTTGTTATCTTTTCTTGATCATGCTGTGGAATAGAGTTTTATGACACCAGCGAGTCGACGCATCTTAATCTCTGCTTCAACTATTGATCAATTGATTGATCAACTGCAAAACTTTAAATCCGAACCTGATCCATTGATAGTGCAGGTAGTTTGGCACCCCAGGGCTAGTAGCAGTAAAAAGCGAGGACTAGATCTGAATCTCCGATTATAACTTCCCTAACTTTTGTAGTTTTTTTTTTTATCGCATTTTTTTTTATTTTGTGTGTGTTTTTTTTTTTGTTGCACTTGATCAAGCGAAGTTTTAGGTTCGATTCACTAAATGTAAGATGGCTGAGTAAAGAGTTACTTTTGTACTCTTGATACGCATCTTAAATTTATGTGATTTTCCTTTTCAAAAAAAAAAAAAAAAAAAAACTAACTAGCTAGCTATCTAACTAACTAACTCAAGAGTTATTCATACAAGATGGCTAAGTAAAGAGTACTTTTGTGCTCTTGATACGCATCTGTATTTTTTTTTCTCCTTTCTTTTTTTTTAGTTTCCAAAATAAAAAAATTAAAAAAATTAAAATAAAAAAAATAAAAAAATTGATATTTTCTTTTTGTGTGATTAATTTCTCATGTTTGCTTTTAGTGTTGTTTCAAGATGTTTTACAAGAAGCAAGGAAGTGAAATGCATAACCTGCTTATAATTTGGAATCCACTTTTCTACAAGAGGGAGTATTTTCTTTCTTTTGGTTTGTTTATTTGACATTGAGGACAATGTCCATTGCAAGTTTGGGGGAAATTTAGTTTGTTTTTTTATTTTCAGTAATTTCTTTCGTGTTTTGATGAATAAATTTAAAATTTTTTACTCTTTTATTGATAAAATATACTTGTGTTAAATAATTTGATGAAATGCCAATGATAGATTATAATTGATATTTATGGACAATTTATTAAAGTATTTCAGGTTGAGCAACTATTTTGGATAAGAAATTAACTTTTATTAAGATTATGTTTTGCTTTGCTTTGCATTATATTGATTGCATTGAATTTGTGTATGCTTACTTAGAGAGGGCTTCTACACATTTTTATCTTCATTTGTCTCACCTATCTTAGAACATGTTTTTGCAAACTTTTGAGGCAAAATTTTGAATTCATTTTGAAAGAGAGATATGATTTAGGCATTGTTTGTTTAGCCTGTTACTTGTATCTACCCTTATTTTAATTTTTTCCCTAGTTTACCCCTTTGTGCCTTGTTAATTTTAGCCTTCTTTTCTTTGTTAATTAACCTTAATTGTTATCCTTCACCCTGTTTGTGAGATAATTTTGTCAAGTTTATATTTTCATGAAGAAAAGAGAATTATTAAAGTTTTAAAAGAAAATAAGGATCTCTAATAACTAAAAGCATTATTCATTGTAAAAGACCACCTTCTACTTAAAATAAGTTTGGGGGAAAGCAAGAAAATTGAATAAATAAAAGTTAATAATTCTTACTTGTCTTTAGAATAATGTTGTTGAAAAAAAAAAAAAAAGAAGAAGAAGAAGAGGTGGGCTTAAAAGAAGAAAACATTGAAAAAGAATAGTGCTTAAGATGAAAAAAAGATCCTTCATTAATATAATTCCTTTATTTGAGCTATTGATTTTGTAAACTTGGTATAATTATCTTACTTTTGTTCATTTAGCCTTTTCTTTATTCAGCCAAAAGACCTTGTGTTAGCCCCATTACAAGCCTAGTCAAGACCTATTGATCTCTCTTGATTTGTGAATTCCATTAGTGGAGATTGTTTGCTTTAATATGCTTATGATATTTGTACATCTATTTTATATCTTTTGATAGAGGCATTTAAAGATATTAGTGTGTATATGCCTATCTGAAGTGCAACAATTTCTTTGCGATTGATTTAATGCATGGTTATTCAGGGCATGATTAAGATGAGGATTATTTTGAACCTGAGATAGAAGCTCGACTTGTAATACTATTAATATGTTGTTTGTGAATATTAATTTCTTGAGACCTTTGAAAAATTATTCAAACTAAGCATAAGAAGATTAAATTTCCTTTTTGAAATAAATATTTGAAGGTTTAGAGTTTTATAGGTGTTTGTGGGTATCACCACTGGAAGCTCTCACGAGACTATAACTCGTCCTCTATGGGACACCTAGGGGTTTAAAGGCTTGTTGCATACGCTAAATGCAATCGTAATTTCCTACGAAAGTGGACTAGTTTAGGTTTTGAATTTTCTTTTGCTTGAGGACAAGCAAAAACTTAAGTTTGGGGGTGTGATAACTCTATATTTTTAGAGTTATTTTAATTGTTTAAACTTAAATTTTAGCTCAATTCTCAAGAATGCAATAATATTATTACTTATTTTTAGAAATAAATAGTTCTACAATTTATAAATAAATTATAACATATTTTAAGTATTTTTATTTTATTTTTGCAGATCAAAATGATGCAATAAAAATAATGATGCAAGCAATGATTCAAGTTTTCAATCCATGAGAAATAAATTCAATGGTTGGTAGCCAACCTAACTATTTTTGAATATTGATGAAGGAATTCAATGGTTGGTGGCTAAAATTCAATGGTTGGTAGCCAACCTAACCATTTTTGAATATTGATGAAGGAATTCAATGGTTGGTGGCCAACCTAACCATCAATGTTGAATTTTTGATGTAAGAATTTTAATGAAACTTGAATTCTTCCACCAAACATGTCTATAAATACCATGCTTGGCAAAGGGAAATAGCATCAAAGAAAATCTATAAAAAAAATATGTAGAGAGATTTTCATATGTTTTCTTAGAGTAGATTAGTTTTATTTTTTATTTTGATCAAGAGGAGGAGTTTTTGGAAGCTTGAGTTCATCAAAGATTGTATCCCAAAATAAGTTCTCTCTAAACTCTATTCTTGAATTTAATTATAAGTTATTATTATGTTTATTATTTTTATTGTTAATTTAATTGTTTCTTCTCTTTTAATTATGAATAGCTAATTTTATTTTCTAGGATTTAGATGTAATCTTTTGATTTGCATATGATTATTTATATTTAATTGATTGGATTTGATTGTTGGAATTAATCTTTTATCTTAAAATTTAATGCTTGTAATTAACTAGCCATTAATTGCATGATTTAAGATATTGTGTAAAGTAGCGAGAGTAGAAGCACAATATTAGTTCATTAGGATAATTGACCTAGGAAATGTATTGCTTAGAGATAAGAATACTCCTTTGTGATTTTTAAAAGGATTTCCATGAAACTTAATGGGTTTGTGTTAATTGCTTATAATCACGAGAGTAGACGTAAGGTTAATATGAATACATATGTTGTATCTTGAGAGAGAACATCATATAATTTAGGGAAATCTAATCATTAATTCCAGCAAAAAGAATCCATCTAAGCAAAAAGAATCCATCTAAAAATTATAAAGAAATCATATGTGATCAATTGATGAATTCTAAATCCTAGACCTTTAATCTTATTTTCATATTTATCATTATTTATTTACTTTAATTTCATTATAAATCTCATAATTGATTTTCTAAATAATAGAGTAATATTAAAAATTGGTACTTGACAAACCCTTCCTCGTGGGAACGATACTCACTCATCACTTTATTACTTGTAAACGATCTGTGCACTTGCAGAAATCGCGCAACACTCTCATTATTTTCCATGCCATTTTTCTGCAAGCAAGTTAATCAGCTTAAGATTTTCCAAGCGAAGTAAACGTGCGTGGTCTTCACTTCAGAATAGAAAAACAGTAGTCAACAGCAAGGCCCATTAAAATCAAATTCTTTTATCAAGTTACAAGCTAGAACACTATTTAATTAATTTCCATAGTGATGCATTCCTACTTGAATTGTTAATTCTATGCAAGGGGATTAGTTCCTTTACAATTCAGAAAATAAAGAGTTCATTTCTTACTAGGTTATAACTATGAGAAATTTGTTTAAGTAAGATATTATATTAAGTAAATTGTCTTCTAATAAAAATTTACATCATAAGATATCACTATAAATAACCTTTAAATCTCCATAACTGAGGTAACTCTTAACTCTAAATGTTATAATTCACATACTCTGTATAAATCATAAATTTACTAATTTAAACATTGGAGTGATCCTCTAGGCACATCGCCTGAGTTATCTAATTTTCTATCTTGCAAGTATCGAAAACCGCCTAATAATGTGTTTGAAATCGGAATTCATCTTGAATGCATCAATTGGTGCGGTGAACGTGAAAATCACCCCTTAAACATCATTAAAGCTGTTGTATCCAATGGTCGGCAAAAATAAGATTGTATAAAGAACAATGACCAAAGATCTATCACTTGATTATTGCTTTAATTTTTCAGTACCCCACTCCATATTAGTTTTGCAGGCCAATATGCATATATTATATAATGAGATTAAAGATTATGAAGTTAGTTATGATATTCAAGCTCGCAAAATATAAAAGATTACCAAGAGAAACTCCAAACTCAAACAATTCAAATAACTAAGAATATATTATCAGTAAATTTCTTTCTATAATTTATTCTTTACTTAAAAGGACCTAATGATTGGTTGTGTTTTTTGAGTAATAAATGTTCAAATTCTTTTCAAAGATGTGCATGCATTCTTTATGCAAATATGAAGATCGTGACGGCATAGGCATACCATAAGAGGCACTCAAGATTTCCTAAGTTTGAAGATCACCATGGGGCATACTATAAGGGGTGCCCAAGATTCCCTAAGTTTGAAAATTGCCACAGGATAGGCGTACCCTAAGGGTGCCTAAGATTTTCTAAGTTTAAAGATCGCCACAGGATAGACGTACCCTAAGGGGCACCCAAGAATCCTTAAGTTTGAAGATTGCCATAGGTTAGGCGTACCTTAAGGTGTGTTCAAGACTCTATAAGTTTGAAAATCGCCACAGGATAGGCATACCCTAAGGGGCACCCAAGATTCCTTAACTTGAAGATTTACTACAAGATAGGTGTATCTTAAAGAGCACCCAAAATTCTTTAAGTTTGAAGATTCATCAAGATTTCCTAAATTTGAAGATTTTCCATGAGATAGGCGTATCTTAAGGGGCGCCTAAAATTCCCTAAGTTTGAATATTCACCATGAGATAGGCATATCCTAAGGGTTGTCTAAGATGTCCTAAGAAAGAAGATCACTATACACTACAAAAAAAATACAATTTACTGACTAAAAATTTTGTCGGTAAATTATGTTTTTTTAGTCGGTAATATATATAGCGACTATTTACTGACAAAAAAATTTAGTCGGTATTTAGCTTGTCGGTAACACAATTTACCGACTGAATACAAAACTATCGGTAATTACTGACGAAATTTTAGTCGGTAAATTATTTTTATATCATTAGTAAAATAACTTTATATCATCAGAATTTTTTTGAGGAGACAATTTACTGACTAAATTTTTAGTCAATAATTTATCGGTAAATTTTTATTTTTTAAAAATAAAAAATAATCGGTAATTTATCAGTAAAGTTTAAATAAATATTTTTCAAATGTAAATATTTTGTCGATAATACGTCGGTAATTTTGTAATTTAATTTTTAAAAAATAAAATATTTTGTAGGTAATCCATTGGTAAAATTCTATTTTTTAAAAAAAATACATATTCTTCAAAAAAATAAGAATAATAATTTAAAAAATTAAAATTTTTAGAGTGAACATGAAAATTAAGTAATAAAAAGTTATAAAATAAATTAGGAAGCTTAAAGAATATTAAAAATGACTAAATTAAAAAAATTAAATTAAAATTATATTTCAAAACTGCAAAAAGAATGAAATGAAGCTAAAATTAAGAGAGAAAATAATAAGAGTAAAAAAGAAAAGGTAACATAAATAATTTATTAAATTTAATTTTTTGTTTACTAAATTTATATAAAAAATTTAATCAAAAAAATAAATTTAAGATAGCAAATAATTATTTTTTAAAAAATCACATTAACACTTTTTTATGCTATAAAAGGAATTTAAATAATAAATTATGAAAACTAAAAAATAAAAAAAAAATTGAAATGAATTTAATAGATTTTTTGTATTGAAGGGTTTGAAATTTAAGAAATAAAATAAAAAAAATAGAATATGAAACAAAGAGTATATACGTATTAAAGAGAATGAAAATATTAAGTGATGAAAAAAAATAAAGAAATAATTAAAAGAGAAAGAAATAAAAAGAAATTTTATTTATGAGAAATGGAGAGAAGAAATTGAGAGAAAGATAAGAAAAGAGAAAGATAAGAAAAGGGAAAGAGAAGAAGTGTGGGAAAAAATGATAAGGAGGAGTCCTTTTATACTTTTTTTTACACCATATACTGACTAATTATTGACTAAATTTCCATCGGTAAATTTTTCAAATGAAAATTTGGAGGAAAATTTCTCTCCAAAATTTTTATTTACTGACAGATTACTAACTAAATTCTAATCGGTAATTTATTTTTTATTTTTTAAAAATCAAATGAAAATTTTGGAGGAAAATTTCCCTCCAAAATTATCATTTACTAACTAAATTTCTGTTGGTAATTTTTTTTTACATCAAATGACAATTTGGAGGGAAATTTCCTTCTAAAATTTTCATTTACCAATAGATTATTTTGTCAGTAAATTAAAAAAAAATCTTTATAATTTACCAACTGAATTTTAGTCTGTAAATTTAGTGACAGAATATTTTTGTCAGTAAATAGGAAAGTTTTTTAATTAAATCAAAGAAAATTTTGCTTTTTAATTTACCGACTAAAATTTTTTGTGGGTAAATTAAAAAATATTTTGTTTTCCAATTTACCGACTGAATAATGTTGTCGGTAAATTAGAAAACTTTTATAATTGAATTAAAAAAAAATTTGGAATTTAAATTACCAACTAAACTTTTGGTCGGTAAATTGACTGACCAAAATTTTAGTCGGTAATTTCAAAATTTTTTGCCGGTAAATTAAAAGATATTTTGTTTTCCAATTTACTAACTGAATAATATTATTGATAAATTAAAAAACTTTTATAATTGAATTAAAGAAAACTTTGCCTTTTAATTTACCAAACAAAATTTTGGTCGGTAAATTTACCTACCAAAATTTTAGTTGGTAATTTCAAATTTTTTTTTAAAAATTAAAAAATATTTTGTTCTCTAATTTACTGACTGAAAAATTGGTCGGTAAATTTACCGACAAAATAATATTGTCAGTAAATTAGAAAATTTTTGTAGTTGAATTAAAGAAAACTTTGCCTTTTAATTTACCGACTAAAATTTTGGTTGGTAAATTAATTTTAGTCGGTAATTTCAAATTTTTTCGGTAAATTAAAAAATATTTTGTTCTCTAATTTACCGACTGAAAAATTGGTCGGTAAAGTTACCAAAGGAATAATATTGTAGGTAAATTAGAAAGCTTTTGTAATTGAATTAAAAAAAACTTTGCCTTTTAATTTACCGACCAAAATTTTAGTCGGTAATTTCAAATTTTTTTTGGTAAATTAAAAAATATTTTGTTATCTAATTTACAGACTAAAAATTTGGTCAGTAAATCTACCAACAAAATAATATTGTCAGTAAATTAGAAAGCTTTATAATTGTATTAAATAAAATTTTGCCTTTTAATTTATCGACTAAAATTTTTGTCGGTAAATTTACCGACCAAAATTTTGGTCGGTAAATTGTTGCTAATTTTTTTGCGCTGTTTTTTTGCACCTTATTTAGTTTGGTCGGTAAATTGTTGCTAATTTTTTTGCGCTGTTTTTTTGCACCTTATTTAGTGATGAAATTTGATAGTCAGCAATTTTTTGTTAGTAAACCATTGGTAGTTTGTTGGTAATTAAAAAAAAAAAAGAAAATTTTAATGTGTCGTCGGTATTCTGTCGGTAATCTAATAAATTTACCAACGAAATTATTTCTAATAAAATTTTCATATGTCATCGGTATTCTATCGGTAATTTAATAAATTTACCAACGAAATTATTTATGTCGGTAAATTTTGTCAACAAACTGTGATTTTCTTGAGTGATAGGATATATGAACCCTAAGGCTCGCCAAAAAACTCCTTAAAAAGAAGAATCTCCATGGGATAGACAAAGCTATAAAGCTCATCCAAGACTCCCTAAAAAAGAAGATCGCCATGGGATATGTGAACCCTAAGGCTCACCAAAAAAAACTCCTTAAAAAGAAGAATTGCCATGGGATAGACAGAGTTATAAAACTTGCCTAAGACTTAAAAAAAAAAAAAAAAAAGAATTGCCAGGGGATAGGTGAAGCTATAAAGCTCACCTAAGACTCTTTAAAGAGAAGGATTGCCATGGGATAGGCAAAGTTATAGAGCTCACCCAAAACCCTTAAAATTCAAGTTGTGAAGTTTTGGGAACAAGCCAACAATGAATTCACCCAAAAGCCTAAAATATTCTATAAATATTTATGGAAGTTTTTGGTCAAAATCATCAAATATATCAAACTTGAAAAATAAAATATATATGAAATACAAAGATAAAGTGATCAAAAAATATAGAAAAGGATCTACATTGTGGAGATGTTCATCAGCAATCGCTTGGAGACAAAATCCCTGAGAATAAAAGTCAATTCTGAGCCTTTGACTTGGAATTGGTGGGGCGCACTGAATTAATCAACACAACTAAGGAATCTCCAAAAACTTGCAAAATCACAAAAAAAAAAAAAAAAAAAAAAAAAAAAAAAGGAGAATCAAAGGAGAAAGTGCAAAAAATAAAAATAAAAATGGCAAGGACTGAGAAAGAAAAAGAAAAGGAGAGTAATGGCAAAAAATAAAATGTAAAAAGAAAAAAAATCTAAGTAAAAGCCAAACACCCAATTAATGAGATGTAGTGCAAAAATTAAAAGAAGTTTTTTCCTAAGGATACATGGCACAAAGAAAAAATACGTACATCTGTCTTTTCGGATTTCAAAATAATTATAAAGCCATAGAAATGACAGCATAAATATTTCCAGAAAAATGAACTATCAATAAAATTTCCTTCTTAAAGATTCACCTTATGATAAGATCTCTAGAAATTGAAGTTAAGCTTTTGACTTGGAACTGGTGGGGAACATGTGATGCATTCTTACTTGAACTAGTAATCCCACGCAAGGGGATCAATTTCTTTAGGACTCAAAAAATAAAGAGTTCGTTTCCTAGTAAATTATAACTATGGGAAATCCGTTTATAGGTAAAATATTATAGCAAGTCAATCATCTCCTAATAAGAATCTATATCATAAGATATCATTATAAATAACTATTAAATCTCCATAACTGAGATAACTCTTAACTTTAAACTCTATAATTCACGTACTCTCCATAAATTATAATTTCACTAACTTACACATCAGAGTGGTCCCTCAAGTACTTTGTCTAGGCTCTCTAACTTCTGCCTTATGGGTATCAAAAACCTTCTAGCAATGTGTTTGAGATTGGAATTTGTCTCGAGCACATCACATAGTATTTATCTTATTCATTTAAATAAACTAGATCTTTCTTAACGTGTTTCACACTTTGATTTCCATTATGACTTACTATAATTCGTTTGAGATATAAATAATTATTCAAAACTTTCACTTTTTTCCTTATTAAAAATTTAATAACCAGTTTTTTGTTACTTAAGTATAGAATTACATATTTTTATATTAAATGAAGTTTTCAATTAAAATAATATAAAACTTCCCAAATAAACACAACGAGGTCAAAATCTTATTGGTCAACTTTTAAGATTATCATAGAGAAATATTCATATAACTTGATTATTAAATTCACTTTAATTGTTGATTTCAAGTTAAGTTAAATTTTCATGTGAAAACCTAAAAATTTAACGAAAATATAATTATACATAATAAATATTATCTAAGTTATATATTCGTGCATATATAATATAATTAGACTTTTGACACAAATAATTTTAGATTCTATATAAATATATAAATGTACTTTAGAATGCAATACGTATACAAGATTGAAAAAAAATGAGTGTTTCTTACAATTTTAAATAATATTTCTATGTTCAAGAATATGTTACAAAAAAAAAAGTGAATGAATTGACATATACCTTTTATTATAATTTTCTAATTTATTTTGTTTTAGTCAAATATCATATATTGCATAATTTCATAGATAAAATATTTTAGAAAATTTGCATGCATACATAAAATTTTTTTGCATAAAATATTATTTCAACATTAGTTTTACTTGTTAGTTTTCTTTCATACAAATTTTTCAGGAAAATAATTAGTTCAAAAAAATAAATTTTATCTTCTTATTCCAAGCCACTTAATGGGCACTCCCATTAAGTGAAATAATTACTAATAATTTATATTATTTATTCAATTAAATACTTTTAAACTCTTACATAGATAAACTCATATACCAAATTAGTACCTTTTAGACTAATAATTTCCTTTAGAATTTCCCATAAATTTTTATTTCAAAATACTAAGATTATATTAAAACTTGGTATTACTTATTCACAATTTTATTAATTTTGCTTTAATAAAAAAAATAAAAAAGGAGAAAAAGAAAAGAAAAAAAAAATCCCCTCATGTTAATTTTCAAGAATAATAAATGTATTTTATAAGTCAATTAAAATTTTCAAAATTAGTCTATTATGACTCATTAGAATTTGTTAAAGATATAGTACTTATTCTAAACTTTTACTTTTTCCTTACTAAATATTTAATAACCAATTTTTTATTACTTAAGTATAAAATTATATACTTTTATGTTAAGTGAAGTTTTCAATTAAAATAATATACAATTTCTCAAATAAATACAATGAGACCGAAATTATATTGGTCGACTTTTAAAATTATCATAACTTTATTATTAAATTTATTTTAGTTGTTAAATTCAAGTTAAGTTAAATTTTCATATGAAATCTAAAAATGCAACAAAAATTTAAGTTTGAAAATAGATATTATCTAAGCTTTATAATCATATATTTTAATACAAGTAGAATGATAACATAAAATAATTATAAATTCTACAAAAATATATAAATGTACTTTAAAATGTAATATATACACAATATTAAAAGAAAATGAGTTAAGTATATCTAAATAAATCATTTCTTACAATTTTAAATGATATTCTTATATTTAAAAATATGTTAGAGAAAAGGAAGTAAAAGAATTGGTACATGACTTTCTAAATTAAACTTGAAAACATAATATATATGATTAATTAAACTGAAAATTGAAAATATTCATTATATTATAAATGATTTTCAATTGAAATTTAATTTTGACGCATCTTAAATAACTTCCACATTGAAAATTTTAAGTAAATTTAAGTGTTTATAAAATTGCAAACAAATTGATTTTTTTTTTGGAATAACATACTATTATAAATAGAAATTTTGACATTTGATAATAAAATAATAGGATTTTGCTCATTATTGTTAACTCTCAATTAGTGCATCTTATTTTTTTGTTGTATTTTCTTATAGAACTAAAAGTAATTTTTCCAATCTATAATATAATTTTTTCAAAGTCAAATTAGAATTTCTCTAATTTGTTAATATTTAAACAATCAAAGTTACATTATAATTTATCTAACTTCTTAATATCGAAATAACATAAAAAATAATTATTTTAATTGAATTCATTTATACAAACTATTATTATTTCTTTTTAAAAACATACAAATTATTACTAGTGGTTAAAACAACTAATTTTTATATTTATAATCGGATAAAGTAATAATTTACATAATGAAAGTCAAATTATAATTCTCTAATTTATTAATATTCGAATAATCAAAGTCAAAAAATTTTTTCTAGTTTTTTAATATTTGAAAAAACATTAAAAAACATAAATTATTTTAATTGAATTATTTTTTATTTAAATTAAATATATATTAAATAATAATGATTTTATTCTTTCTTTATTCTAATTGACTTCGTTCTTTTTTTATTTAAATTGAATTAAATTATTAAATTATAATAATTATAAATTTGTAATATAATTAATTATTTATTAAGTAATAATTATTTTATTCTTTTTTTATTCTAATTGAATTCATTATATCCTTATTTAAATTAAATATAGTTAAATATTAAATACAATTAATTATATACACTAAGTGAGAGTTTATTTAATAACAATGATTAGAATCCTATTATTTTATTATCAAATATCAAAATTTATATTTATAATTGTATATTCTTCTAAAAAAAATTTGTTTGCGATTTTATAAATGCTTAAATTTACTTAAAATTTTCATTATGAAAGAGATTTAAGATATATCAAAATTAAAAGTCAATTGAAGATCATTTATAATATAATGAATATTTTCAATTTTCAATAAAAAATAATTTTTTTTAAAAAATAAAATATCTTTGAAGGTAATAACTTAATAATCAAAATATACTACCAATTTTTTAGAAAAAATAAAATATTATTAAAAGTAAAAGGCATTTAGAAGGAGAAGGAAACATAATTCATCTTACAAAATAGAGTTCCATTAGGACTAATAATTTTAATCTCCAAAACTAATTCTATTAGGATTAGTAATTTTAATGTCCAAAACTAATTAGTGTTCTAACAAAATATAAAAGAAAATTAAAATTTGACCTAATAAAATATGAAAGAAAATTAAATTTTAAGTATTCAAACAATATAAATAAACAATTAATCTTAAAAAATAAAATTAGATTCCTTCAAAAAATAAAATTAGATTTATAATGGTATAATTTATTTATCAAGATGAAATTAAATTAGATTTATGATTTATTACACAAAGTTCAATTATATATTAGATTTATTTTAATTTTAAAAATAAAATAATTTTAATAAATAATAGTCAAAATCCATATTACTTTTAAATTAAATATACAATTAGTAACAGTATAATAATAGGCACATAAGGAAATGTGTTTTTTCTCTCCTTACCGTACATTTATAGTGTAGATAGAAGAAGTATAGATAAATATACTTCTTGATGAATCGAACTATTTTATATGAATTAATTAATTAAAGGAATTTTACTATGATAGGTAGTTTTTTCTTTCTAGTAGACTACCAAAACTAGCCAGTTATATTTGATAGTTTTTTATGCAAACTTAATTAATTATATTACGAATATATATGGAAGCAAAGTATCAACGTTCGAGAGCAAATTTAATTTTGACATACTCTTATTGGGGATGTTTACATGGAAAGAGGCGCATCAATGACATGTTCAAACAAAGTAGTTTCAACCTTCGTAGCTTTTGTTAAGATAATTTTATCTAATCAAGTGACACAAATTATAGATCTCAGCCTCTTCAAGGGCTGATCATATGCATATAAATTATGACACAAGCTTTACCTAATGTGCATATAAATTATTCATGTTCAAATTAAAAACTAGATTTGATAATTAACTCATATTCAAATTTCTAATTGAATCCATTCTTAGATTTACTTACATTTTTTTTTGTTGGTAGTGGCAGATCCAAGGTTTTAGTTGAGGGGGTTAAATATTTGTAATTAGAAGTTGAAATTAGAAAACTTATTAAATTTAGAAGGATGAAAATAAATAATTAAAGGCCAAATATAGAAAAACAAAATTAGGGGGCCACGGTCTTAAATCTGCCGGTAATTGTTGGCCAATGATACTCTTGGCCATTTAAAGACTAGTGGCTTTCATTATTTTCCATTTTCCACAGGTTAGTTATTCAACTTGAGATTTCCCAATCGAAGTAAATGTGCTCATTTATACAAGAGTTATCAGATGGCCCTTTATACAATTTTTCTTTGGGTGTCAAATCAAATTCTTTTATTAAGTTATTTCTAAAAAAAAAAAAAATTCTTTTATCAGGTTATTAGCTAGCTAGAACATTATTTAATTTTAATAGTAATTATCTTATTCATTTATATAAATAAATATGCTTGTCGATGAACTTAACTATTTATATGAACCATACCAAGCTAGTTTCTAAATTAAGTAATTAAACATCACAAAAAAAAGGCATTTAGATCCAGGAAAAATCCGTGATTAAAGGCCATTAGCAAGGGATCAATAACGGACACATGTCTCTTGCTAAAATGATCGTCGCAAATTTATTAGTGACAAATTTTTTTGAACGTCGCAAATCTAGCAACGGCTTCTTTTTTTAGCGACAGATATTTTCATTACCAATCAATGGAGTAAGGTGATAGATTGAGTCTTTAATGACAGACTGTTTGTTGCTAAATTATTTTTAAATAAAATATAAAGACCGTTGCTAATCCATCACTAGTTTTCGTTTTTTAAATACTTTTTATTTAAATTAATTGTTGGATTTTTAATTTTAATTTTAATTTTCTTTAATATATTAATTGTCGATGTCTGTTATTTTTATGTTAACGATTCAAATAATTTTCATCAATAATAATAATAATAATAAAGAAGATAGATAAAGAAAGAATGATAATAATAAATAATAATAATAGAAAAATGAAGAGAATAATAGTAGCAAAAAATTGATAAAAAAAAATAAGAGTGAGAGGAAAAAATAAAATATTACAAAGGAAAAAAGAAAAATGAAAGAACAGAGAAATGAAAAGATATAAAGAAAAAATATGAAAGAGAGAAGAAGAAAAAAAATGATAAAGAAATAAATGTAGAAAAGAAAGAAAAAATGATGCAGAATAAAAAATAGAAGAGAAGGGGAGGAAAGGAAAAATAAAAAGAGAGAGAAAATAATGATGGGAGTGAGAAAGAAAGGGGTATTTATAAAGAATTAAATTTAGTGACGCACATAAATTTATCCATTACAAAAAAAGAAGGCATTTACCAATGAAAATAATTGTCAATAGCATAAGGAAAACCGTCGATAATATTCTTTACCGATGGATTAGAGACCAAACAATTTCATCATCAAACTATAGTCGGTAATTATTTGTCGATGGTTTTTCAAGTCCGTCGGCAAAACTATTGGTACAACTAATAAACTCTGGTACAATGGATTTGTAGAAATTAATAAAATATTTGAAACCCATTAGTAAAAGTAAATAATAAAATAATAAAAAACGATTGGTAAACTGATGGCAAACTAAAATAAATAAATAAATAAATCCATCGATGACTTGTCTGTATAGGAAAACTAAAAAATAATTATTTTTAAAACCATTGATACATGTGTAATATATATTTTTTAAAAATTGATTATATATTTTGTAATCATTTAATTAAATAATATAAATATAAAATTAAAGATTATGCAATTTGAAATAAATTTAATTAATAATATAAATATAAATAAAGAAAAATATTTTTATAACTGTATAATATTCTAAAATAAAATTTAATATGTATAAATAAAAAAAACTAATATAAATATAACTATCTAGATCCACTGCATCATCTTCGCCCTTTGCATCCTCTAGATCTATAATATTTCCGTCAGTAGTAACATAAGTAGCAGCATCAGTAGGATTGACGATTGTATGCTAAGAAGGAACCGGTGGATGAGGTGGCATAAATAACTCAGTTTGTTGGTAAAAAGTGCGCATGAACTGCTGCATCTGCTCCTCCATCCGCTGCTCCAACTGCAGCTCAATTTGCTGTAGGTGCTCAGCAACTTACCTATCAATCTCATACTGTATCTCTGCAGATGTAGGAGGTAGTAGAGTACTTGAGGAACTGGCATCATGATATCCATAGAATGATTGAGCTCTAGAGCCAAACTCATAGATCCGGCCCTTCTCTTGTCCCCTGATAGCCTTAAAGTATAGCACGCCTTGTCCACCAGAGTGGACTCACTGGATCAGGAGGACAGCTGCAACATATGCTCGTAGAGGTTGTTAGTAAGTAAAGATATTTTTTAGTCCTTAAACTTAAAAATTATTATAACTTATATTAATCTAGTCGATGAATGTCTTCCTGTCTTGCTACTTCATGTGTGTGCTTGAAAACTTCAAATGGAGTAACATCCCAAGCCAACCACCTCGCCTATTAATTTACATAATTAATATATGTATGAATTAAGATTAATAACTTTAAAAAAAATGCAAATTAATAACTTATATGAAATGCTGAAATTAACAACAACTTAATAATAGAAACTAGAAAACAACTACTTACTAATTGCGGAGCATGCTCTTTAGTAGAGATAAACCCTCTAGTATGCTTAGACGGTCCACTCACTGGACCACCTTTATTAGTCTTCCTATTCTATGAATTATGTTGGGAGAGTTGTTGGTGCTCAATAGATTCCCAGTGCTCCTGCCACTTCTTCTAAGTCTCATTAGGAATCTAGGTCTCCTGCTTCTCCTTCTTCTTGATGTCATGGATGAAGTCCTTATATCAAACTACAACCTTTTGAAAAAAAGTTGTCTTCACCAAGGCATCGATTGCCTAACTCTAATAATAGTGCTTCTGTAAGATTAAAAGAAATATACAAATTAATATATTAATTAATAATTATAAAATGAATTTAAACAAATATTGGAAAATATTTATTATATTTTGATCTAATAAATCTATAATACATTCCCCGAACTCAGTTCAATAGAACTGTTTAGTGCGCTTAAGCACTCTCTTCCAGCACACCTCTCTAGGATCAAGCTAGTTCCAGAAGATCTTCAATATTGTCCGAGTAGTTTTGATCAGCTGTAGGATACAAAAAGAATTAAATGTTATTTTTACGCGAAGTATAAAAAAATATTGTTATAACTCTTAAACTATTAAATACAAAAAATAAAATATACAAACCTACCCCCTAGTAGAGGGACAAGTTGTTTGTGCTCTAGATCTAGCATAGTCAACAGATCATCGTCACTTGCTACTAATCTAAATCCAGATGATACAGGTATAGTGGTAGGAGAGGTAGTATGGGTGGTAGGTGTAGTGGGATGAGAGGCAGCATCGGTGGTAGATACAGAAGATGGAGTAGAAGAAGAAGGGCCAAAGGTGGTAACAGTGGATAAGGTAAATATGGTGGTAGGAGGAATAGGAATATTGATAGATGGACTAGAAATAGGAAGTGAAGAACTACAGGTATGAGGAGCAGTAGTGTTGGTGCTAGTTTGAACATGTGATCCACGAACATGTGGTCAACACGGATAAGGATCTGTGGCATCAACCCTCGAGACAGCACACGTTTCCACATATCTATATATCATATAACTACATATGTATAAATATAATGCCATATATTTTGCATCTATAAATTATAATTAAATAAATTAAAATTCACACCGATTTTTTATTGAATTTAAATTATTCAGAATCACACATTTTATTTAATTTAAATTAAAATAAAAATACAATTATTTAGAATTGATATCTTCAATATCATCTTTGTCAAAGTTTTTCTTGAATGATTCAAATTCTAAATCAAAATCGGGTTCATCTTCTATATCATTGTCATCTTCATCATTCATTTCAACGAGGGGCTCATTGAGATCATTTAAATATACAGGAGGCTCATTATTGTTAATTTCAATTAAAGGCTAATTAACATCATCCTCTTGGAATGGTTCTTTAGATGAAGTCTTCATTTCACTTCCGTCCTTAATCTATATGATTGATCTAGCTTTAACCTTGCATACCACCTACTAATCAGTTTTATCTTGTCATAGACTCGGATAAGGAACAAAACACCCTTGACAAGTTTGCATAGCTAAAATAAAATTAGATTCCTTCAAAAAAAATAAAATTAGATTTATAATAGTACAATTTATTTATCCAGATAAAATAAAATTAGATTTATAATTTATTACATAAAGTTCTATTATATATTAGATTTATTTTAATCTTAAAAATAAAATAATTTTAATAAATAATAGTCAAAATCCATATTACTTTCAAATTAAATATACAATTAGTAAGAGCATAATAATGGGCGCATAAGTAAATGTGCTTTTTCTCTCTCTACCGTACATTTATAGTATAGATAGAAGAAGTATAGATAAATATACTTCTTGATGAACCGAACTATTTTATATGAATTAATTAATTAAAGGAATTTTACGATGATAGGTAGTTTTTTCTTTCTAGTAGACTACCAAAACTAGCTAGTTATATTTGATAGTTTTTTTTATGTAAACTTACTTAATTATATTACGAATATATATGGAAGCAAAGTATCAACATTCGAGAGCAGATTTAATTTTGACATAATCTTATTGGAGATGTTTACATGGGAAGAGGCCCATCAATGACATGTTCAAAGAAAGTAGTTCCAACCTTCGTAGCTTTGTTAAGATAATTTTATCTAATAAAGTGACACAAATTATAGATCTTAGCCTCTTCAAGGGCTGATCATATGCATATAAATTATGACGCAAGCTTTACCTAATGTGCATATAAATTATTCATGTTCAAATTAAAAACTAGATTTGATAATTAAATCATATTCAAATTTCTAATTGAATCCATTCATAGATTTACTTACATTTTTTATTTTTTTGTTGGTAGTGGCAGATCCAAGGTTTTAGTTGAGGGGGTAAAAATTTGTAATTAGAAGTTGAATTAGAAGACTTATTGAAGTTAGAAGAGTGAAAATAAATAATTAAAGGACAAATATATAAAAACAAAATTAGGGGCCACAGCCTTAAATCTGCTGATAATTGTCGGCCAATGACGCTTTCATTATTTTCCATTTTCCACAGGTTAGTTATTCAACTTGAGATTTTTCGATCGAAGTAAATGTGCTCATTTATACAAGAGTTATCAGATGGCCCATCTATACAGTTTTTCTTTGGATGTCAAATCAAATTCTTTTATCATGTTGCTAGCTAGCTAGAACATTATTTAATTTTTATAGTAATTATCTTATTCATTTATATAAATAAATATGCTTGTCGATGAACTTAACTAATTAATATGAACCATACCAGGTTAGTTTCTAAATCAAGTAATTAAAAATCACAAAAAAAAGGCATTTAGAACAAGGAAAAGTCTGTGGTTAAAGGCCATTAGCGACGATTAATGACGAACACGTGTCTCTTGCTAAAATGATCGTCGCAAATTTATTAGCGACAATTTTTTTTGAAATTAACAAATGTAGCAACGGCTTTTTTCTTTAGCGACAGATATTTTCATCGCCAATCAATGGAGTAAGGCGACAAATTGAGTATTTAACGACGGACTGTCAGTTGCTAACCTTAGTGACTGTAAAAAATTTGTCGCCAAATTATTTTTAAATAAAATATGAAGACCATCGCTAGTTTCATTTTTTAAATACTTTTTATTTAAATTAATTGTTGAATTTTTTAATTTTAATTTTAATTTTCTTTAATATATTAATTGTTGTTGTCTATTATATTTATGTTACCATCAAATAAATTTTCATCAATAATAATAATAATAATAATAATAATAATAATAATAATATTAATATTAATAAAAAAAGAAAATAGAGGAAGGAAGAATGATAATAATAATAAACCGACGAAAATAACCGTCGGTAATATTGTTTATCGATGGATTAGGGACCGAACAATTTTATCGTCAATACCATGGTCGATAATTATTTCTCGATGGTTTTTCAAGTTCGTTGGTAAAATCATCAGTACAACTAATAAACCATCATACAATAGATTTGTAGAAATTAATAACATATTTGAAACCCGTCAATAAAAGTAAATAATAAAATAATAAAAATATGCAAATTAATAACTTATATAAAATACTAAAATTAATAACAACTTTATAATAGAAAATAGAAAACACCTGCTTACCAATTGCTGGACATGCTCTTTCATAGAGATAGACCATTTAGTATGCTTCGACAGTTCACTCGCTAGACTACCTTTATCAGTCTTCCTATTCTTTGAATTTTGTCAGGAGAACTATTGGTGCTCGGCAGATTCCCAGTACTCTTGCCACTTCTTATAAGTCTCATCAGAAATCTAGGTCTCTTGCTTCTCCTTCTTCTTGATGTCGTGGATGAAGTCCTTATATTGAATAGTAGCCTTCTTAAAAAAAAAAAAAAAAAAGGTTATCTTCACCAAGGCATCGATCAACTAGCTCCAATAATAGTGCTTCTGTAAAATTAAAAGAAATATACAAATTAAT
Source organism: Reutealis trisperma (assembly GCA_947687605.1). Lineage (NCBI taxonomy): Eukaryota > Viridiplantae > Streptophyta > Magnoliopsida > Malpighiales > Euphorbiaceae > Reutealis > Reutealis trisperma. The sequence goes on along the minus strand of CANTUT010000659.1, from coordinate 246,079 downwards.
ATATTAATTAATAATTATAAAGTGAATTTAAACAAATGTAGGAAAATATTTATTATATTTTGATGTAATATATCTATAATACATACCTTGAATTTAGTCCAATAGAATTGTTTGGTGCGCTCAAGCACTTTCTTCCAACATACCTCCTTAGGATCAAACTGGTTCCGGAAGATCTTCGATATCGTCAGGGAAGTCTCAATTGGCTGCAGGATGTAAAAGGAATTAAATGTTATTTTTACATGGAGTATAAAAAAATATTATTACAACTTTTAAACTATTAAATACAAAAAATGAAATATATATATTTGCCCTCAGTAGAGTGACACACTGTTTGTGCTCTGAATTTGGCATAGTCAATAGATCATCAACACCTACTGCTAATCTAAATCTAGATGATCTAGGTATAGTGATAGGAGAAGCAGTATGGGTGGTGGGTGCAGTGGGATGAGAGGCAACATCGGTGGTAGATGCAGAAGATGGAGCAGAAGAAGAAGGGATGGAGGTGGTGACAGTGGATAGAGTAAATATGGTGGCAAGAGGAATAGGAATATGGATGGATGGACTAGAAGTGGGAAGTGAAGAACTAGAGGTATGAGTAGCAGTAGTGGTGGTGCTAGTGCAAGCATGCGATCCACAAGCGCATGGTAATATATATATATATATATATATAATGCCATATATTTTGTGTCTATAAATTATAATTAAATAAATTAAAATTCAGACCAATATTTTATTTAGTTTAAGTTAAAAAACTACAATTATTCAGAATCACACATATTTTACTTAATTTAAATTAAAATAAAAATACAATTATTTGGAATCGATATCTTCGACATCATATTTGTTAATGTTTTCCTTGGATGATTTAAATTTTGAATCAAACTCAGGTTCATCTTCTATATCACTGTCATCTTCGTAATTCATTTCAACAAGGGGCTCATCAGGATCATTTAAATATGTAGGAGGTTCGTTATCATTAATTTCAAGTAAAGGCTCATTAACATTGTCCTCCTAGAATGGTTCTTTAGATGAAGTCTTAATTTCACTTTCATCTTTAATTTCTATGATTGATCTAGCTTTAATCTTGCATACCACCCACCAATCAACTTTATCTCATCATAGACTTGGATAAGGAACATAATACACTTGACAAGTTTGTATAGCCAAAATATATGTCTCGTATCTAGTGAATCGTTGCTTGTTGTTGACTTCAATAATTATATTTGTCATAAACTTTCATTACCACATTTGGTATCAAATCAAACCATTCATACTTAAATAAAATAGTTTTCTTAATAAGAAGAGCAAGGTATTCCAATTGCAGTATCTTGATTAAATGACTATAATAGTCAAATCCATTCTTACTGTAATTGGGACCTTTTATACAGACCCCGCTATTAAGTGATGACCTACCCGAACTCCATTTTTAAGTATGAAACTTGTACCCTTTGATGGAGTAAATGGGATAAGTTGTCATATACTGTAATGAACCCTTAGCAAGTTCAATAATGAATTGATTTGTGATTCCATTCATAAGATCTAGAGCCTATGAAAAAATAATTATATTAATGTGACATGATAGGAAAAAAATACCAAAAACTATAAACATGGTGTTATTTAATTAAATTTACATATGAATCGAACCATTTAACAAATTTGGTCTCTAATTTTGTATCTATATTCTCTTTTGATATATTTGGGATAGTTTGCTTCAGCATTTCAATGTATAAGCTTCAATAAATAGGAAATGAAATATTAAATACATATACATCCAAAAATTTAAGATCTTTTAGTCATTCACACAGGACTTGTTTTCCCCGCTTATTGAGCACATATCCTACCTTTGGATATTTTCCAAAATTTTCATCCATCTCTAACTCATGATGGCGGCAGAATTATTTCAATTCTTGTCTAGCTTTGGCATTAGTTTTGGTTTTTCCTTGTATGTCCATTACCATGTTGAAAATATTTTCAAACATATTCTTTTTAATATGCATTACATCTAAATTATATATGATCAAATTAATGCTCCAAAATTACAAATCGCAAAATATATTGCATTTCTTCCACCTTTCACCCATATAAGCTTTGCCTTGCAATTTGAGCATTCAGATCATCTGCTTCTACCTCAATGACTTTCATCACTTTCAAACTTCTTATTTCCTGCAAGAGTTTTATACCCAACTATATAGGTGGAGTCGATTCATAAACTACTCGATTCTTAATAAAATGAGTTTTGTTCCATTTAAAAAGATGATCACGTGATAAGAACTTACGGTGACAATCAAATTATGATTGCTTACCCCCTTTACAAGGCATCTATTTTTTCTTTGCAATATGGACATGCAAATCTATCCTAAGTACTCCATCAAGACAACACACTTAATGTAAGAAAATCGCTCACAGTCCACAATAGAGCAGCTCGCATTTGAAAATTCTGCTTTATTGACACATCATATGTCTCTACCCCTATTTCCCATAGTTGTAGCAATTCAGTAATTAGAGGCTACAAAAATACATCCAACTTTTGTTTGGGATTATTTGATCTAGAGACTATTACAAAAAATAATATGTATTACTTCTTCATACACATCCTTGGAGACAAATTATATAGCGTGACTATAATTGGCCAAGATGAGCACACTTGTCCATATTGACTAAATTACTGAAAGCTATTAGTGCATAACCCCAGATAGACATTGTGGATTTTAGAAGCAAACTCTTGATCAACCCTATTGAAATGCTTCCATGCTTTATAATATGAATAGTGTTGCATCACACCCTCTTCCTTCTCATGCTTGGCATGCCATCTCATATACTTTGCAGTTGCTTTAAAAGCATACAATCTTTGCAACCACGATGTCAGAGGAAAGTAAAATGTTGTCTTAAATGGAATACCTTTCTTTGATGTATTAGCACCCCAACACTTGGACTTATATCTAGGACAATCATAGAACTTGCATACAATCAAATTACTATCCTTTCCCTAATAAAGCATGCAATTATTCTTGTAACATTGAATTTTCTCTACTGAAAGTCTCAAACCTGCATCAACTTCTTGGTGCTGCAAAATTATCTACCATCATATTATCCTCAAGCAATGACTCATTATACAACTGCAATATTTTATCATAATACCTCTTAGGTAAATGGTGTTCTGATTTGATATTCAAAAGTTATGTATAACAACCCACACCCACCCTCAAAGTTTCATGACAACTTACTTGAATTTAAAGCCATTATAACAAAATGTGTGCTTTTATAAAAATTCATGTGTTAAATGATTGATGAGTATATGGCATGTCAGATTAGTTCTAATATGCATTATATGAATTATTATTGTGAAATAAGTGATTTATATGAAGTTCATAAGCATAAAATGATTTATTGCACATAAAGTGAATTTTCATGTACAAAGTGATTTTTAAGCATTAAATAATTTTTATGAGTATTTTTAAAATATTTTTAAATAAATATTTATGAAGGGATTTTAATGAAAATAATAAGAAAAATATTTTATTTTTATTTACCTATAAACAGCCCATAAATAAAAATTAAAAAGCTCAACACACCAAAACACTCATAACCTAGCTCATTAATGGCAAACTTGTAATTTTTCCAAAACCCTAAAATAAAAACCTAAAATTCGGCCCCTTGCTATAGTAGCAACCACCATTCTGTTATTCATTAGATTTTTTATAGAAAAATTCTCCAAAAAATATTCTTTCAACCGAAATTCACAAGGTGCCTTTGTGATCATTTTCATAAGTTTTTTATTTCTTTCAATCTACTATTTGATTTTTATAAACTAACCATGAGAAATCCATATAGGGCTATAGATTTATTATTTTTATTGATATTTCATTTGGCTAGGTTTTATTTGAAGAAGAAATTAATTTTCAACCATAAACACAACTCTTTTTTCCCAAATCCACCAAAGGTAAATCCTAAAACTTAAAAAATTAGAATTTTCACACAATTGCATAAGGGGGGTGCCAATTTGTGTATTGATGCATTCTATACTGATTTTTGTTGTGTTTAAATGAAAAATATTGATTTAAATCATATTTCTGTATATTACTATAATGATTGGAAAGTATGAAAAGCAAGAGAATCCATGGTTTTCAACCTAAAACCTAAAATTGAAAAATTTCATGCATATGTTTTCAAAGGGGGTGCCTATTCCTACAAGGTGTTCTAAAATGATTTTTGTTATATTTACATGAAAAATATTAATTTAAATCATGTATTTACATATTACTGTAATGATCAAAAAGTGCGAAAAGCCAGAAAATCTATCGTTTCCATAGAATATATGCATTCAGCCTATATAGGGATTTTGATCCTAATGTGTATAATTTTTGTATGATATATTTTAATGAGTGTTGAAATATGTATATGAATGATATATGATTTAATTGCATGTTGGTTGAAGGAGTAACTCTAGACAAAGTCTAGAGAGGTTCGGCCTACCTAGGGTTTTCAAAACCCAAATTGATATGTTTTAATTAATATGTGCATATGATTAAGTGATATGGAAAATAAATTTTATGATGTGTTAATTGTGGATTAATGAGCTTAAATTGACTATGAGATTGATTGGATAATTTGGTCAAAAGAGATAAGCATCATATTTTTTAAGGTTACTTGTTAAGTTAAGGTATATGAAAAGTGTCAAGTGTGACAAGTTGGAAGTGAAATTGAATTGATATCAAGATCATGATTTATTGTGTTTGGCTATACAAAAGTCTTGGCATGAGTTGTTATGTGTTTTCCATGTGAGCCTAAGAAGGCTAATTATGCAAGACTTGAAAGTCAACATGTTGTATGCAAGTGATGAGTGCACTTCTAAATGTAACTCCAAGTATATGTGAATGTTATATGTGCATGGGGGTAGTTATGGGATAGGATAGCATGATGTTAAGAAAATGTTGAGTATTGAATTGTAATGTATGTTAGAGCTTGAGGATTATTAGAAGTTCAGGGGGCTATAAGCACTAGGAGTTAAGGAATCACAAGGTGAGTAAATAGTATGTCATTGTTACAAGTTCAAGCTATCATGATATGTGAACGTTTGACATTCTTGAAACCCAAATTCTTTTCTATTTTCAAATACAATTATATGATTTCTTTTGTAAGTTTGGATTGCCAAATGACAATTGGTCCAAAACCATTTTGATTATCCAATGATAATAAAGAACCTTTGTGATTATTGCCCTAACTAATATTCTTTCTAGAACTACACTATTATTTATCTTTTGTTCAATAAGCTAAACATCTATTATTATTATATTACATGTGATTGCATTCTTCAATACTAATGTTATAAGTGATTGCCATTAGCTCTAGTTATGGTACCTATAAACCCTTTTATACAAAAATCCTTGTGTCAATGAGGATAATCATTGGAACTTGTGCACACGGTCTTAACTCCACGAATAGGGGTAATGTATCCACCACAGCTAGAAGGGGCGGTTCTAGTCATGGAGCCTGATCAGTTTCATGCTTTTCTATGTGTTAGGAGTTGGAATTTGGTTTGATGCCATCTCTCTTCTATGTATTCGAGTGAATGTGGCAATAGCCCTCACTCTCAACATGCTATGATTTCTGTAAATGTTCGCACTTTTTGTACCGCAAGTGTACGGGTCTATTGTAGCGAATAGTTTTAATGAGTAAAGAGTTGTCGATCCCACAGGGAAATGAATTGATTACCAAAGTTGTCTAATTTTTCTAATATTTAATTTATGAAAAAGAATAATGAAGTAGGTGAATTTTAATTAACTAATGAAATTAATTCAAAACTAAACTAACAAAAATAAATCAAGCAAATTGACTAAGATTTAATTAAATAAAAGAAAGACCTAGGGTTTAGATATCAATTGGTTTTCATGCTAATGATTCATACACACTTATGCAATTATTCCAACAAATTGAAATTAAAGGTGGTTTTCCCTTAATTAAATAAAATCCTCTTTCAAGGTAGATTATTAATATTTAATTCTAATCTTACACCTACTGTCGTGGTTGCAAGAAATTAGATTAAACTCATTAAGCACAATGGAAAACTAAACAATCCACCACCTAGGCAATACCCATATGTCTATGAAGCATTAATCCTAAGTTTGTTCTTCCCAAAAACTAATGTTGTACTTCCACTTTTGCTACTTCATACAACACCTTAGATTGTGTAAATGGTGGCCAATCAATCACACACTTAAAGCACAAGAAAAACAATTTAATTCAATATGAATGAATAAATGATAAGTGTATATGAATTCAATAACAATCAACCAAAATCCATCTAAACCCTAGAAAAATTGATTTAGTTACTCATAATTAATTCAATGAAAGAACAAATTGAATAAATCCAATAACAATCCATGAATTCAATAAAACTAAAGGAATAAAGAAATTAGGTTTAGAAAAACTTCTAGGAGATCAAAATTCTGGAATCTTGAAGGTTGAAATCACAATCCTCCAGCCTCAAAATCCCAATTGTCTGCCCTCTTGCTCTATTGCCGTCCTTTGTTTCTTCTCCCTTTTGCAGAAAAACGCCAATCTCTTTCTTTTCCCAATCTCTCCAAAAAATGATTCTTCTTCCTGATTTCTTGTTATTTCCTCTTTTAAAAACCCTATTTTCTTTTCCTTATCTGATCCCCCTAATTTAGGATGGGTCCCAGTAATTTAAAAGAGGATTGGTTAAGATTTAATCCACATCAGCCTCATTTATTTTAATAAAACTCGTAACAGATTCTGCAGTAGTTGCACAGAGCTTGTGCAATTCAGGTTGTGCAAACTGGGTTGACAGATTTCAGCTCAAAATTTTGCTTTGATCCTTTCTTTAATTCTTTTCCTCCATTTTTCACTTCAATTAAGATCTAAAACCTGCAAAATCTATAAAACACATCAAAAATCATAAATTAATCAAATAAATGGAATTTTTGAGGATTTAATCTAAATTTGCACTAAAATGCCTCTAAATTAGGGGTAAACTAATAGCAATAATAATGTAAAATTTCAGCACATCAAACTCCCCCAAACTCAAAGCTTTGCTTGTCCTCAAGCAAAAGAAATTCCAGTTCCAATGGTGAAATAAATGATTTACTAACAATTGAATTGACTAGACATATTAGGAAGACCTCAAGAGATTGGAATTAACTTTGAAAAATATAAGGATCACAGGCAGAGCACAAAATGTTCAAATTTAACTACCCCTCAATTATATGAAGACCTTGATTGCACAAAAATTAAAACAAGGATATTGTTGCACTTCAGATAGGCATATACACTCAATTTCATCGATATAAACCTCCAAAATTATTTTCAAGACTGCATCCATCTCATAGGCATAATCAAACAATCCATCTCCACTAATGGAACCCACAATCTTAAAAGAATCAAAAGGTCTTTTATTGGCTTGTAATGGGGTCTTAACAGGTAGGGGGTTCACAAGAAATAGGCCAACATTCACAAAATTTAAGAATAATCATCAAGCTAATAAATTTACGTAGCTACTAACTAACACTATTTGCACAACAATTCCCAAGCCATTCCTTGAATCTTGCAAATATTGCATTGAGCTATGACAAAATTCAACTTTATCCCTTTTTTTTTTTTTCTTTCTTTTCATTTTTTTTTAACTTGAATAACAATTGTTACTTCATAACTTGGGGAAAATACACGTCAATGTATCATGAATTTGTATAATTAATATTTTCCCCCAAACTCGATACAAACTATCACTTTATTATTTTTTTTCTGCTGTTTTTTTTTCAACTCAAAGAATGCTCTCAAATACACTAAATACCACATCAGCTTATAATTCAATATTATGTGCAGTTCCACCAATCAAAGCTACTCAAATGCATTAAACTCAACAATCATTCTCATACACAATAAAGGTAGGAAGAATTTGGTCAAAATTTTTGAAAGAATACTAAAGCTAAAAGAAATTTAAAGGCTCAAATGGGACAACTAGGGAAAATTTTTAACACAAAAGGTGGATATATGAAATTGGCTACACAAAAAATGCCTTTATCATTTTCTTTCTCAAAAGTGGATTCATATTTCGCCTCAATGGATTAGATGCTATGTTCTAAAATGGGCGAGGTAACATAAAGATAAAACAGTTGCATAAGCCCTCTCTAAGTCAGCATTCACAATATCCAAGCAAAAAAAAATTCAAGTGCAAACAAGTCTAAATATGATTTTAGAATAGTAAATTAACACAAAAAACACTAAAACCTGTAACACTTCTATAATTCTCCATCAAAATCAACCATGGCCCATCCTTGGCCTCCAATTAGTCTCATCAATAAAATCATCAATTCATCAATTATTCACCAATAAGAATCAACTAGTAATCCTCAAAATCACATTTACTCAATTTCGTTCACAATTAAACACCAATAAGTAAAGAAAAAGAAAAAGAAACAGGTGTAAATAAAATAAAATAAAATAAGTTAACCAACTGAAAATAAAAACAAACTAAATTAAAACAAGTGCAATTAGGGCAAACACTGACAATAGAAGCCAAACTAAACACTGACAATAAAAGCCAAACTACACTCACTATTAATAACAAACTAAAACATCAAATAATTAAACAAACCAACACGACATACTAAACTAATGACTCCCTCCCCCAAACTCAAAATTAGACATTGTCCACAATGTCTGGAAATAGCCAAAACACAAAGCAAAATGGAGAGAGACATAATGGCTAAATGGTAAGTTATGGATAAGAGGGAAAAAGTGGGGAAGGGGATAGGTGGGTATGGGATTATTTACTCGCCATGTAGGAAGTGAGTTTATCATTCATTTGCTAAAACTGGTCCTGCAACTGATTGAAAAGATTGTCCATTATATCTTGCCTATTCTCAAGAGCTGCCAATCGATTATTGACTTCCCTTTGGAAAGTTTGGAATGACCCATAGGAGAAACTGGTCCCCTCATCCGAGTCAGGTATAAGTGGATAGTCTGGCGGGTCTTGTCCATCGACTGCATATAATGGCTGGTAGCGTTTTCCTCCTTGTCCTGGCACTTTCTTAACTAGACCTATGGCATCCAAAGTATCCAGATCAACGTACATCTTCCCTGCGATGGGCGGGAGTGTTGTAGTTCTGGGATCTAGATACCTGAGTTGCTTGGCAATGTAAGTAATATACCCGCCAACCACTATGGCACCTTTAATTTTTTCAGCAGCATCTTCAAACCTTTCTGCTAAATGCCAAGCAACATCAAATTCCCGATTATATTTAAGACACCACAGAAAGTACAAATCCAATCGACCTAACACATTATGATTTTTTCTATCGAAAAGTGAGCCAGCCACTACCCGATGAATATATCTAAATATAACATCTTTTATGGCAGTCAGTTTAGAAGATCGAGGTACATAAATCCCTGTGCCACCCAATTCCACCCAAAAAGTTTGAGCATTATAATATGGGGAGAAATACTTGCCCTGGGAACTAGCACAACCGAGAATTGGTCCCAACTCTCTTAACAACAACATCCTATTCTCATTGGCCAACCGAAAACTAATACATGGAGGGCAAGTCTTTTGAAATTTAAAAGAACTTAGGAACTCCAAAGTCATAGCAATGTATGTCGGTTCCTGAATTCTAAAAAATTTGTCCACCCCAGCAGCTTCCAACATCGACCAAATTCTCCCCGTCCATTTTAAATAATTCATAGTTTGTGTGTGTAGGTAAATAGTAGGATAAATTTCTTTTGTGCGAAGAACGGCATACCTTTCAAACTGAGAATCATCATAAATGTTGAAGATCGGAAAAATTGGAAAAGGGGGTATTGCCAGAGGGACCGCGGGACGGCGAGTGCTCCGTGTAGGCTCTTGTGAGGAAGAGCCAGCTCTCTTTTTCCTCCTATAGATCTTAGATGCCATTGATGCGATGACATAGGACAATTCTGGGTTTTAGAGAGATTGGGATTGGGTGACGATTACGGGTTGGGGAAACTGGGAGGGGTGACAGGATGAGGGGTTTGATGGAGGTGGTGGCGGGTTGGTTGGTTGCAGGAGGAACGGCCGGTGTGATTTGAATAGATCGGGGTAAGGTGAGCAGGGGGAGGTGACGAGTCGGGTTGGTCGGGTCTGGTGGCGGTGGGTAGGGTGCTTTAGGAGAGGGAGAAGATGAAGAAAAAGAAAAAGGAAAATGTAAAGGAAAAAGGGAAAAAGATAAAAATAATATCTCTTTTTTTTATATTTTTTTATATTTTTATTTTTTTAATTCAAAGCAAGTGGGTCCCTTCTCCATTTATGATGTGTATTGGCTAAAGAAAACAAAATTGTGTAACAAAGTTACAGAAACAAAAATTTTGGCACAACGGTTGTGCCTTTTAGCTTGTGCACTTATTTATACAAAATCGACAAATCAGACAGAATCGAAAATTTTTGCACAAGGTTGTGCATTTTAGGTTGTGCACCATTTTTTCAAAATTCACAAGAGGTACAGAATAAAAAATTTTCGCACTAGGGTTGTGCGAATTGGGTTGTGCAGTATGGAAAAATAGTGAAACTTGAAATATCAACACCCAAACCAAAATTTCTCAATTTTACACCCCTAACTCTATAATCTATTGACACAATCGAAACACACATGCATTTGATGCACACATAACCTCCATCTATAATCATTTAGGCACAAAACAATCAAATTGTCACCAACCAAGCAATCAATATCTATTCAATTCATAATCAAAACTCAAGAAAAAAAAAGTAAATGAGTTAGAATGTACTTTCATCTCCTTGCCCAACGTGAAATTCCTTGCTTCCCAATCTTCTCATCATCCATGAACTACAAAAAACATTACTTGAAAACAAAAATTAAACACATCACTAAAAATAGAATTTAGCACACACACACACACACATACACACACACACACACACACACACACACACACACACATATATATATATATATATATATATATATATATATATATATATATATATATATATATATATATATATTTCAAAGGAATTTAATGAAAGGAAATAAAAGAAAGACTTGGGTTGCCTCCCAAGGAGCGCTTCTTTAACGTCGTCTTAGCTGGACGTTTTGCACATTACCTCAAAAATTAGGGAGTGTTGGTGAGGATACACACCACCCCTTTTTCAAGTACCTCTCCCATGATGTAAGGCTTCAATCTTTGTCCATTTACCTTGAAAGCACTCCCATTATCACCTTGAATTTCTATGGCTCCGTGTGGATAAACTTTCAAAATTCAGAATGGTCCAGATCATCTAGACTTTAGCTTGCCTGGAAAGAGTTTAAGCCTTGAATTATAAAGTAGTACTTGCTGTCCTTCTTTGAAATCCTTCTTGACAATGTGCTTGTCATGCCATAACTTTGTCTTTTCTTTATAAATTCTTACATTTTCATATGCTTGAAGCCTCAATTCCTCCAGTTCACTTATCTCTAATAGCCGCTTCTCTCCTGCTGCTTTTAAATCCATATTTAGCTTCTTGATTGCCCAAAAGGCTTTATGCTTTATCTCCACAGGGAGATGGCAGGCTTTTCCGTATGCAAGACGAAATGGTAACATGCCAAGTGGTGTCTTATAAGCTGTACGGTAGGCCCATAATGCATCATCGAGCTTGTGAGCCCAATCTTTCCTTGAACTTCCTACTGTCTTCTCTAAGATGGATTTCAATTCTCTATTAGAGATTTCCACTTGGCCACTAGTCTGAGGGTGGTACGGTGTGGCTACCTTGTGATGGACCCCGTGCCTCTTAAGGAGCTTCTCATAAATTTTGTTACAGAAATGAGATCCCCCATCACTAATTATTGCCCTTAGGATTCCGAACCTGGTAAGAATATACTTTTTAACAAACTGAATCACTACATTTGCATCATTTGTTGGGCTAGCCATAGCCTTAACCCATTTTGATACATAGTCCACAGCTACGATGATGTACTGGTTGTTGTAAGATGATGGAAATGGTCCCATGAAGTCTATCCCGCACATGTTAAATAATTCCACTTCAAGGATAGTGGAAAGAAGCATTTCATCTCTTCTTGAAATATTGCCTGTACATTGGCAACGATCACAGGAAGTTACAAAATTCCTTGCATCTCTGTACATGGTTGGCCAGTAAAAACCCGATTGCCAAATCTTAGCAACTATTTTTGAGGAACTAGCATGACCTCCACTTTCTTTCACGTGACAATGCTCTAGGATGCTAATAATCTCATCATCAGGGACACACCTTCGAATCATCCCATCTTCACAAAATTTAAACAACAATGGCTCTTCCCAAAAATAATGCTTCACATCAGAAAGAAACTTCTTCCTTTAGTGATAATTAAAATCAGGAGGAAAGATCCCACTCACTAAAAGTTTACAAGGTCCGCGTACTACGGAAGAGTTTGGAAAACTCCATATAGCTGCTCGAAAGGAAAATAGTCATTGATTTGAGTACAGTCATTATTCCCATGTTCCAAATGGGAAAGGTGATCTGCCACTACATTTTCAGCACCCTTTTTATCCTTGACCTCCATATCAAACTCTTGCAATAAGAGCACCCATCTGATTATTCTTGGTTTAGCGTCCTTCTTTGAAACCAAATACTGAATAGCAGCATGATCTGTATAGACAATGACTTTAGATCCAATCAAATAAGCCCTGAAATTGTCTAAAGCAAACACAATGGCGAGCATCTCCTTCTTTGTTGTGGCATAATTAACTTGAGTGTCATCCAGTGTCTTGCTTGTATATTAAATGACATGCAGCCTCTTGTCCTTTTTCTGACACAAAACAGCTCCCAATGCATAATCACTCACATCACACATCAAGATAAATGGTAAATTCCAATCCGGAGGTTGCATAATAGGAGCAGATGTCAAAGCTTCTTTCAACCTATTGAAAGCACTCAAACAAGCATCATCAAATTTAAAAACAGCATCTTTACTCAATAGTTCACACAGTGGTTTTGAGATTTTGGAGAAGTCCTTGATAAAACGACAGTAGAACCCCGCATGGCCAAGAAAACTCCTCACTCCTTTCACAGATGTTGGAGGTGGCATCTTTTGGATGACTTCAACCTTTGCTTGATCCACTTTGATTCCTGCCTTGGAAACTTTATGGCCTAGAATAATGCCTTCTTGTACCATAAAATGGCATTTCTCCTAATTTAGAACTAAATTAGTTTCCTCACATCTCTGCAAAACTCTAGACAAATTATCTAAACAGTAATCAAATGAATTACCATAAATAGTGAAATCGTCCATGAAGACTTCCATTATTTTTTCAACAAAATCAGAGAAAATTGCCATCATACAATGCTGAAAAGTTGCAGGTGCATTGCATAACCCGAAGGGCATGTGCCTGTAAGCAAATGTGCCATAAGGGAATGTAAATGTGGTTTTTTTCTGATCTTCTGGTGCTATTGGAATTTGAAAATAACCAGAATAACCATCTAAGAGACAAAAATAAGAGTTACCTGCAAGCCTTTCAAGCATTTCATCTATAAATGGCAAAGGAAAATGATCCTTTCGGGTAGTGTTATTTAATTTTCTATAATCAATACACACATGCCACCCTGTAACAGTCCTAGTAGGAATAAGCTCATTATTTTCATTTTGAACCACTATAATGCCTCCTTTTTTTGGCACTACCTGGACTGGACTAACCCAAGGACTATCTAAAATTGGATATATGATGCCTGCCTCTAACAATTTTATTACTTCAGACCTAACAACCTCTTTCATCTTAGGGTTTATTCTCCTTTGATTTTCTACCACAGGTTTATGATCATTTTCCATATAAATTTTGTGTGTGCAAATCATAGGACTAATTCCCTTCATATTAGCAATACTCCACCCAATTGCTCTAATCCTGCCCTTAATCACATTCAAAGTTCTTTCTAAGTCAGATGAAATCAAGTAAGCACTAACCATGACAGGTAGGGTTTCATTAGGGCCAAGAAATGCACACCTTAAGTGTTTTGGAAGAGGTTTCAGCTCAAGTGTAGGAGACTCCTCAATAGAAGGTTTTGGCAATGGATTCCCTTTTTGCAATTCTTCAAATTGATGTCTTCGGCGATATGGTACCCTCTCTTGAACATCCAAAACTTGTATCCAAGTTGTAACTTCCACATTTTCTGCTTCATAGTCAACTCCTTGTGTAAGGCAACTCTCCAAGGGATCTTCCAAGCAATTTTCATTAAACACAGTTTGAATCACTTCTTCAAGAGTATCAACCCGATAACAGCTATCAGTAAAATGTGGAAATTCAGCAACCTTTCCAAGATTAAAGACAATCTCTTCATCACCAACTCTAAGAGTGAGCTTGCCTTCTTTGATTTCAATCAAAGCACCTGCTGTGGCTAAGAAAGGCCTTCCCAAGATGATGGGAATCTCGTTGTCCTCCTCCATATCCAAAACTATGAAATCCACAGGGATGTAAAATTTTCCCACTTTCACAAGCACATTTTCATTAATCCCCACTAGATATTTTACAGACCGATTAGCCAATTATAGAGTAATTTTGGTCTTGGTTAGCTGATATAATCCTAATTTCTTGCAAATGGAGAGGGGCATCAGACTCACACTCGCCTCGAGATCACATAAAGCTTTTGCAATCTCTAGAGTGCTAATCACACATGGTATAGAGAAGCTTCCAGGATCCTTCAACTTCTAAGGCAACTTCTTTTGAATAATGGCACTACACTCTTCTGTTAAAGCAACTGTAGCATGCTCTTCCAAGCTCCTCTTGTTTGATAGCAACTCCTTAAGAAATTTTACATAGGTTGGCATTTGTGCCAAAGCCTCTGCAAAGGGGATGTTGATGTGTAGTTGCTTAAAGATTGCAAGGAACTTCTCGTACTGCTGATCTAACTTGCTCTTTCTTAGCCTTTGAGGAAATGGAACAAGGGGAACATAAGGCTTAGGCAATACCTTATTCCCTTCCTCTTTCTCTCTTGGCGACTCTTCAACCACTTCATCTAAAGCCTTCTCTTCATCATGTTGTGAGTGAGTTTCCAAAACTTCATCCTCTTTGGGTTCCTCCTCTTTTTCGATGGCAGCAGCCCTTTTCTTTGATGGAAGTTCTCCAAGTTGCTTCCCGCTTCTTAAAGTGATTGCCTTGCAATACTCACATGGATTGTTTTCAGTTTTACTTGGCAGAGCCCCTTTTTCTTTTCCACTTAATGAACTAGCTAGTTGACCAATTTGAATTTCAATATTCCTATTTTGAGTGACGAGTTGATCAATTCTAGCATCAAGTCTTGCTTCCAACTTATCATACTGCTTGTCTATCTTTTCAAACCTCTCGGTTGTCACATTAATGAACTTTCCTAAGGTTGACTCTAAGGATGACTTGGGTCCTTGGGTTTGGTGGCTTAGTTGGTTTCTTTGTTGGAATGGTGGTTGATATGGTTTTTGTTGGTCTGAAGTGTTTCCCCATTGGTTGTTAGAACTTGAGCCTTGGTTACCCGAATTTCCCCATGAAAGGTTTGGATGGTTTCTCCAACCTGGATTGTAGGTATTAGAGAAAGGGTTGTAAGGTGGTCTTTGGTTTTGGTTTGACACAAAGTTCATTTGTTCACTGTGACAACACTCTATGCTAGCATGTCCTCCACCACAAAAATCACAACTCATCACTTGAGCTGTATGGGAATGGATTGGCATAGCTTCTAACTTCTTGGCAATCATATAACCTTCGCATTGAGCATGGTAATAGCATCAACCTCATGAACTCTAGCCACCTTCTTTCGACTCTTTTTATCACTAGACCAGTGATAATTGTTGGCTACCATGCTCTCCAACAATTGAATAGCATCATCAACATTTTTGTCCATTAAAGCACCACCTGCAGCCGCATCAATGTGACATTTAATGGAAGTAGACAATCCATTATAAAAGGTCTGAACAATAAGCCAATCTGGTAGACCATGGTGTGGATATCTTCGCTGCAACTCTTTAAATATCTCCCATGCTTCATAGAGAGATTCCCCATCCTGCATCATAAAGCTAGTGATGTCATGCCTCAATCTGGCTGTCTTCCTCGGTGGAAAGTATTTGGCTAGGAATTTTCTTGTCATCTCTGCGCAAGTAGTAATGGATCCTGCTTCTAGACTTCCATACCATGACTTTGCATTTCCTTTGAGAGAGAAAGGAAATAGATGCAAGCGGATTACATCTTCGCAAACCCCATTCAACTTCGCAAACCCCATTCAACTTGATAGTGTCACATATCTCAAGGAATTGAGCCAAGTGAACATTGGGATCCTCATGCTCAGCTCCTTTAAATCTTGACTGCTGAACCATTTGAATTAGAGCTAATTTCAGCTCAAAATTATTTGCCTCCACAGTTGGTCTCTCAATTGGAGCTTGAATCCCTTGAGCATTTGGAAGGGCATATGCTCGCAAAGGTTGATTTCTGTTATCACCCATTGGTATTGGCTCTTGTACCTCCGGGTTATCTTCCTCAATGTGCTCTTCTTTGACCCAACCAAGCAAGAACTCTTGCTCGGTTTCTTCTTCTATAATCTCTTCTTCAACCCCAAGACTAGGCTCTCCTAATCTTTCTTGAATCAACCTCTCCTTCCTTCTTTTATTGTTAGCTCTACAGGTCTTCTCTATCTCAGGATTAAAAGGAACTAATTCAACACCTTTGTTTCTTCTCATAAAATTGTAAAGCACTTGTAATAACAACAAACAGACCAAACAATTAAATAAAAAGTGATTAAACTACTAGAAATTTTATTAACTTTGATATCAAACACCGTTTCCCCAGCAACGGTGCCAAAAACTTGTTCACACTTTTTGCACCGCAAGTGTACGGGTCTATTGTAGCGAATAGTTTTAATGAGTAAAGAGTTGTCGATCCCACAGGGAAATGAATTAATTACCAAAGTTGTCTAATTTTTCTAATATTTAATTTATGAAAAAGAATAATGAAGTAGGTGAATTTTAATTAACTAATGAAATTGATTCAAAACTAAACTAACAAAAATAAATCAAGCAAATTGACTAAGATTTAATTCAATAAAAGAAAGACCTAGGGTTTAGATATCAATTGGTTTTCATGCTAATGATTCATACACACTTATGCAATTATTCCAACAAATTGAAATTAAAGGTGGTTTTCCCTTAATTAAATAAAATCCTCTTTCAAGGTAGATTATCAATATTTAATTCTAATCTTACACCTACTGTCGTGGTTGCAAGAAATTAGATTAAACTCATTAAGCATAATGGAAAACTAAACAATTCACCACCTAGGCAATACCCATATGTCTATGAAGCATTAATCCTAAGTTTGTTCTTCCCATAAACTAATGTTGTACTTCCACTTTTGCTACTTCATACAACACCTTAGATTGTGTAAATGGTGGCCAATCAATCACACACTTAAAGCACAAGAAAAACAATTTAATTCAATATGAATGAATAAATGATAAGTGTATATGAATTCAATAACAATCAACCAAAATCCATCTAAACCCTAGAAAAATTGATTTAGCTACTCATAATTAATTCAATGAAAGAACAAATTGAATAAATCCAATAACAATCCATGAATTCAATAAAACTAAAGGAATAAAGAAATTAGGTTTAGAAAAACTTCTAGGAGATCAAAATTCTGGAATCTTGAAGGTTGAAATCACAATCCTCCAGCCTCAAAATCCCAGTTGTCTACCCTCTTGCTGTATTGCCATCCTCTGTTTCTTCTCCCTTTTGTAGAAAAATGCCAATCTCTTTCTTTTCCCAATCTCTCCAAAAAATGATTCTTCTTCCTGATTTCTTATTATTTCCTCTTTTAAAAATCCTATTTTCTTTTCCTTATCTGATCCCCCTAATTTAGGATGGCCCAGTAATTTAAAAGAGGATTGGTTAAGATTTAATCCACATCAGCCTCATTTATTTTAATAAAACCCGTAACAGATTCTGCAGTAGTTGCACAGGGCTTGTGCAATTCAGGTTGTGCAAACTGGGTTGACAGATTTCAGCTCAGAATTTTGCTTTGATCCTTTCTTCAATTCTTTTCCACCATTTTTCACTTCAATTAAGATCTAAAACCTGCAAAATCTATAAAACACATCAAAAATCATAAATTAATCAAATAAATGGAATTTTTGAGGATTTAATCTAAATTTGCATTAAAATGCCTCTAAATTAGGGGTAAAGTAATAGCAATATTAATGTAAAATTTCAGCACATCAGTGAACCTTGTTGAATTGCAAACTATGAAGCATGAGTTATGAATCATGAATTATGAATCATGAATTGTGAATCATGAACTATGAGTTATAAGCTATGAGCCCCTTTCTAAGGGATATGTGTTATTGTATAAGCTATATTCTTTACTCATTAAGATCATCTATCTCACCCATTTTCTTTGTGTGGTTTCAGGTGAGCATTATGAGGAGGCAAGGTGATGGCTCAAGCAATCTACTCCGTTTGGGAAATTTCCTTGTCCAAGTTTATTAGCATACTATGATATGAAGAGTTTTTTTATATGCTTTGGCAGTTTCATTTTTGGAATATTATTTATTTGTTAATTTATTTGGAGTCTTAAATATTCTTTTCAAATGGGTTATATTTAAAGTATTTTAATACTATGCTTTTGCTAGTCAAAAATTTCAATATTATTGGATAATTAAGTTAATGCATGAGGTTTTAGTGTGATCCTAGGTAGTGTTTGTAGGTGATGAGTGGGTTCTACAAGCGTGGGTGACTTTATGTCTTCTCATGTTCTAGAACCATCATATCTTCAAAATTGGGATGTGACATTATGCCACGATAGATAATTTTGACTGTTTCTCGCAGCCATACCACAATTCTTCATTAGCTACATCGAACAGATTATATAGTTTTTGAGCGGTCGGATTTGTTGCTTCCTCCATTGTTGGGTAATTTCTGCAAGTGCACAGGTCGAGAATAAGTAATATAGTGTTTATTTAATAGAGTGTCTATCTCACGAGGAAGGGTTTTGACAAGTACCAAAATTAATATTACTCTATTATTTAGAAAATCAATTATGAGAATTTATATTTTAAGCTAAATTGAAATTCAAGTATTAAATGATGATAATTAATATGAAATAAGATTAATGGCCTATAATTTATAATTCATCAATTGATTACCTATGATTTCTTTATATTCTCTAGATTGGATTATTTTTGTTAGAATTCATTATTAGATTTTCCTAAATTATATGATGTTTTCTCTCAAGATACAACATGTGTGCTTATACTAACCTTATGTCTACTCTTGTGATCATAAGTAATCAATACAAAACCATTAAATTTTATGGAAATCTTTTTAAAAATCACAAAAGAGTATTCTTATCTCTAAGCAATACATTCCCTAGGTCAATTATCCTAATTAACTAATATTATGTTTCCACTCTCACTACTTCACACAATATCTTAAATCATGCAATTAATGACCAGTTAATTAGAAGCATTAAGTTATAAGATAAAAGATTAATTTCAACAATCAAACCCAATCAATTAAATATAAATAATCATATGCAAGTCAAAAAATACATCTAAATCCTAGAAAATAAACTTAGTACTCATAATTAGAAAGGAAGAAACAATAAAATTAACAATCAATATAATAACAAACATAATAACAACTTATAATTAAATTCAAGAGTAAAGTTTAGAAAGAACTCTTTTTTTGGATATAATCTTTGATGAACATGAGCTCCAAAAAATTCTCTTCTTGATCAAAATAACAATAAAAGAAATCTACACTAAGAAAGTATATGTAAATCTCTTTACATATATTTTTTATTCTACTTGAATTGTTTTTTTTTTTTTTTTGAGAAGAGAGGTAATGCCTATTTATAGGTAAATTCCACCTTTATTTTCAACCATATTGCATCATTGATTGCATCATTATTTTTATGACATCATCGCCTGCATCATTTATTTTATGACATCATTGCCTGCATCATTTATAAAATTACATCATCATCTGTATCATTTATAAAATGACATCATTGCTTGAGTCATGACATTATCTATTGTATCATTGTTACATCATTTTGATATGCAAAAATAAGATAAATATACTAAAAACGTATTATAATTTATTTATAAATTGTAGAACTATTTATTTCTCAATCACAAAGAAATTGTTGCACTTCAGATAGGCATATACACACAAATATCTTTAAAAGCCTTTATCAAAAGATATAAAATAGATGTACAAATCTCATAAGCATATTAACGCAAACAATCTCCACTAATGGAATTCACAAATCGAAAGAGATCAATAGGTCTTAACTAGGTTTGTAATGAGGCTAACACAAGGTCTTTTGGTTGAACAAAGAAAAGACTAAACGAATAAAAGTAAGATAATTATGCCAAGTTTACAAAAGAAAATCAATAGCCCAAATAAAGGGATTTTGTTAATGAAGGATTCATTTCATCTTAAGCATCATTCTTCTTTAATGTTTTCTTCTTTTAAGCTCCTCTCTTCTTCTTCGTCTTCTTCTTCTTCCTGTTCTTTTTCTTTTTTAACACCAACAACATCATTTTAAGGATAAGCATGAATTACTAACTTTTATTTTATTCAATTTTCTTACTTTTCCCCAAACTTATTTTAAGCAGAAAGTGGTCTTTTAAAATGAATAATACTCTCAATTATTAGAAATCCTTATTTTCTTTTAAAACTTCAATAATTCCCTTTTCTTCATTAGAATGTAAACTTGACAAAATTATCACACAACAGTGTGAAGGATAACAATTAAAGTTAATTAACAAAGAATAGAAAGTTAAAATTAACAAGGCACAAAGGGGTAAACTAGGGAAAAAATTAAAATAATGGTGGGTATAAGTAACAGGCTAAACAAATAATGCCTAAATCATATCTCTCTTTCAAAATAAATTCAAAATTTCACCTCAAAAGTTTGTGAAAACATATTTTAAGATAGGTAATAGAAACCCTCTCTAAGTAAGCATATACAATTTCAGTACAATCAATATAATGCAAGGCAAATCAAAACATAATCTTAATAAAAGTTAATTTCTTACCCAAAATAGTTGCTCAACCTTAAATACTTTAACAAATTGTCCACAAATACCAATTATAATCAATCATTGGCCTTTCATCAAATTATTTAACACAAGCATTAATAAAAGAGTAAAAATTTTAAATTTATTCATCAAAACACAAAAGAAATGACTAAAAACAAAAAAAAAAAAAAAACAAACTAAACCTCCTCCAAACTTGCAATTGACATTGTCCTCAATATCAAAAAAAAAAAAAATCAAATGAAAGAAAATACTCCCTCTTATAGAAAAGTGGACTCCAAATTGTAAGTAAGATGTGCAATCTACTTCCTTGTTTCCCATAAAACATTATGAAACAATACTAAAGTAAGCATGAGAAACTAATTACATAAAAAGAAAACATAAAAATTAAAAATTTTTGAATTTTTTATTTTTTTGATTTTTTTTTGAAACTAGAAAAGAAAATCAAAAAAAAAAATTACAAATGCGTATCAAGAGCATAAAAAGTACTCTTTATTCGGTCATCTTTGTATAAACAGCTCTTGAGTTAGTTAGTTTTTTTTTTTTTTAAAAAAAGGAAAATCACAGAAATTTAAGATGCATATCAAGAGTACAAAAGTAACTTTTTACTTAAGCATCTTATATTTAGTGAATCATACTTAAAACTTCGCTTGATTAAGTGCAACAAAGAAAAAAATGATAAGAAAAACTATAAGAGTTAGGGAAGTTACAACCAAAAATTTAAATCTAGTCCACACTTCTTGTTGCTACTGGCCCTGGGGTGCCAAACCACCTACGCCATCAATGGATTAGGTTCGGATTTAAATTTTTTCAGTTGGTCAATCAATTGATCAATAGTTGAAGCAAAGACTAGGATGTGTTGACTCACCGGTGTCATAAAACTCTATTCTACAACATGATCGAGAAAAGATGGCAAACCATTATAAAAATTATCAACATTAAGTAATCACAATGGCTTCTAAAGATTAGTTAATTAGGTCCAAGATGCAATGGTGAATATTCAAATGTTTCTAAACCACTAGGTAATGCAATAAAAGCATCAACATTGAGATTCATGTATGTCATTTGTTCATACATGCTTATGACTTAGAACTCATTACCTATAGTTCTGCCTGTGGTATGTTTATTTTGAGCTAAAGCCTTTAGAACTATTCTTAAGACTTTGCTATCTCCAATATATGCAAAACTTATGACACAATCCCTTAACCCTAAACTACCTCCCTCAAACACCAAATTAATTTTTCATTTAGCTAAAATCCTACCAAGTTCATTAGTTGCTATCAAGTACTCTCTTTTCTTATCAAAGTTTGGACTACCAAAGACACAAATAGTTTTGAATTTGAGTGTTGAGAGTTCTGCCATATTTTTTTTTTGTTCACAAATTTCTTCAAGGGACTGTGTGTATATTTAAAAAAATGAATGTGCATATAAAGAAACTAGCAAAGTAAAAGAACAGTTCAATGGTTAAAATAATTGTTGATAGAAAAATAATAAAAACAAAAATAATCAATTTTGTGTGTACAAATATCAAAAAGAAAATATTAAAAAACTAAAAACAGACATTGAAAGACTAAAAAGCTAACGAAAGTAGAAAAATCTGCAGAACAAGAAAATTTAGGTGCTAAAAATTCAAAAAGTATTGTAGGATGTAGAAAATTAATGCATCCAAAAATAAAAAAGTTAGTGATATACCTGATTATGGACAGTAGTTGTAATTTTGGCTCACATCTTTCTCTAGTTTTTTATCCAGTAATGGCTTAAACGCCTTTTACGAGTCGAGGATAGCCTTTCCATCTAGTTTTCTTATTAACTGGCAAATAAGATTTTTTAACGTCAGATTTCCTAGACTGTAACACTGTTTCTTTTCTTTGAATAAGTCCTATAAATCTAAAAGAGTATATTGAACTTGTCCACAATGATGCGTATCAAAAGTTTGTAAGATATTATCCAAAGACTCCTTACTCAGTCCATCCTTTATGAATTGAATTTTGTCTTCTTGATTTATAGATGCATATTAGATATTTTTGCAGCACGTGTTGCAATTCCATTTTGCATTCTTGTAGCAGATTCCCATTCACTTAGCTCTCCTCTTCTTTGAGTAAGAATTTCTCCCTATACCTAGCAAATATTTAACAAATGATTTTTCAAACTCACCTGCCAGTCGTACTTTGGCTTCTATGATTTAGCGAATATTCTTAGGAAGATTCAGATGTCTAAATGCCTTCATTTTTTCCAATCTGCATTCATCAATTTTCCTTAATACATCTTGGGGAAGAGTTGGGAACATGTTTTTTAGTGCTACAATATTTGCTTCCATATCTAATTAATTAATTAAGAAAATCAAAGAGAAAATTATGCAAAGAAATACTAAACAGAAATAAAAGAAACTTAATAAAGAGAAATTTTGGGTTTCCTCCTAATAAGTTATTTAATAACTTACAAATAACACTATTAAAAATAGAAGGAAACAAACAAAAGAACAAAAGAAATTAAAAAAAAAAGTAAAGAAGTTAGAAATTTGTGTTGCCTCCTAAAAGCGCTTAATTTATAGTATTTAGCTTGACTATTGCTAGATTTTCATCAAGGAGGATAATATACAAAGTATATCATCCCAATAATCGAGGAAAGATAGACTTCCACTAATTTTAATGAGTCCAGCCAGCTTGATTTGAGCTTGTATGGAAAAAGCTTAAGACAGGAGTTATTTAATATTTTACAATTAGGCTCATAATTTCCAAAACTTTCCAACAATCCTTTTTTCTTGCACTAAATTTTCTTAAGAAATTGAGATAGGAAGGTAATAGTGTTGAATCAAGAGTTGGTGAGTGCTCAATTGATGGTGGTGAATGCATTTTCTTTTCTTCTACGTCATCAAATTGATATTCTCTATGGTGTGGCATAAATGGTGTTGTATTCACCAAACAAACTGAAAGAGTTTCCTTTGAGTATTCTTTTTCAAATACCTCTTCAATTTCCCCATCAATTTCAACCACTTCGCAAATATTATCCATGAGAGAAGGATATTTGAAATTCTTGTGCAAATTGGACTTAACTTCTTCCTTTTTATCTTGCTTGCTTGAAGTATCTGCTTGATCAATCATCTCTTCTACATCATTACTCAAAGAGATTGTCAAGCATTGCGCTCTAGAATGTACTTCAATTTGGCTTATCAGGTTACTATGACCTTGAGTATCTAATGGACTAGCAAATTGTTCCATTTGTACATCAAAATTTGTATTGTGGCTAGTCCATTGATTCATCCTATCTTCCATTTTTTCACATCATTCATAAGTAGCATTCATGAATCTTTCTAATGCTACTTCATAAGATGGTTTGTGCTCTTTAAATGGTGCATGGTCTTGAAAATCATATTGATAAGAATTCCATGTATTGTTACCTTGATTGCATTGGTTTTCCCATGAAAAGTTCGAATAGTCACTTCGTCCTGAGTTGTTTATTTTGGAATATGGATAATTCTCGTGCCTATTATAATTTGGGAAAAATTGTACCTACTCTGCATATTGGTACTCAGAATTTAAGTGATTACCTCTACATAGATCACAACTCAAACATGAATTAAATAAGGTATTAGCATCAACTTTATCTAATAAGTTAACCAATGCATTGATTTTAGCATTTAACTTACTAAAACCACCCTCAGGATACATGCTTGCTGCTCTATTTACCATCATTCCTCCATCACACCATTACTAGTTGTGGAAAGCCATCCTTTTTTTTTTAAGTCGCAGGAAATTAAAAAAAATAGAAAAGAAAAACAAAATCTAAAGTAATAGAGTATATCAATTATATTAATATTGTCAAAAGTCGCCTTCCCTGGTAATAGCTCCAAAAACTTGTTGCGTAATTTTTGCAAGTATACAGGTCAAGAATAAGTAATATAGTGTTTTTTGAGTAGAGTGTCAATCCCATGAGGAAGGGTTTTGATAAGTACCAAAATTAAGATTACTTTATTATTTAGAAAATCAATTATGAGAATTTATATTTTATGCTAAATTGAAATTCAAGTATTAAATGATGATAATTGATAACTCTATATTTTTAGAGTTATTTTAATTGTTTAAACTTAAATTTTAGCTCAATTCTCAAAAATGCAATAATATTATTACTTATTTTTAGAAATAAATAGTTCTACAATTTATAAATAAATTATAACATATTTTAAGTATTTTTATTTTATTTTTGCAGATCAAAATGATGCAATAAAAATAATTATGCAAGCAATGATTCAAGTTTTCAATCCATGAGA
This sequence comes from Reutealis trisperma, assembly GCA_947687605.1. NCBI lineage: Eukaryota > Viridiplantae > Streptophyta > Magnoliopsida > Malpighiales > Euphorbiaceae > Reutealis > Reutealis trisperma. Next base: position 220,793 of record CANTUT010000659.1, on the reverse strand, counting down.
AATAAATTCAATGGTTGGTGGCCAAAATTCAATGGTTGGTAGCCAACCTAACCATTTTTGAATATTGATGAAGGAATTCAATGGTTGGTGGCCAACCTAACCATCAATGTTGAATTTTTGATGTAAGAATTTTAATGGAACTTGAATTCTTCCACCAAATATGTCTATAAATACCATGCTTGGCAAAGGAAAATAGCATCAAAGAAAATCCATAAAAAAAATATGTAGAGAGATTTTCATATGTTTTCTTAGAGTAAATTAGTTTTATTTTTAATTTTGATCAAAATGAGGAGTTTTTGGAAGCTTGAGTTCATCAAAGATTGTATCCCAAAACAAGTTCTCTCTAAACTCTATTCTTGAATTTAATTATAAGTTATTATTATGTTTATTATTTTTATTGTTAATTTAATTGTTTCTTCTCTTTTAATTATGAATAGCTAAATTTATTTTTCTAGGATTTAGATGTAATCTTTTGATTTGCATATGATTATTTATATTTAATTGATTGGGTTGATTGTTGGAATTAATCTTTTATCTTAAAATTTAATGCTTGTAATTAACTGGCCATTAATTGCATGATTTAAGATATTGTGTGAAGTAGCGAGAGTGGAAGCATAATATTAGTTCATTAGGATAATTGACCTAGGGAATATGCTGCTTAGAGATAAGAACACTCCTTTGTGATTTTTAAAAGAGATTTCCATAAAACTTAATGGGTTTGTATTAATTGCTTATGATCATGAGAGTAGACGTAAGGTTGATATGAATACACATGTTGTATCTTAAGAGAGAACACCATATAATTTAGGGAAATCTAATCATTAATTTCAGCAAAAATAATCCATCTAAAATTTATAAAGGAATCATATGTGATCAATTGATGATTCTAAATCCTAAACCTTTAATCTTATTTTCATATTTTTCATTATTTATTTACTTCAATTTCATTTTAGTTTAAAATATAAAATCTCATAATTGATTTTCTAAAAAATAGAGTAATATTAAAAATTGGTACTTGACAAACCCTTCCTCGTGGGAACGATACTCACTCATCACTTTATTACTTGTAACGATCAGTGCACTTGTAGAAATCGCGCAACAAGTTTTTGGCGCCGTTGCCAGGGAAGGCAATTTTTGACAATATCAATAGATTGATATACTCTATTACTTTAGATTTTGTTTTTCTTTTCTATTTTTTTTTATTTTGCAGGACTTTATAAAAAAAAAAAAAAAGAAGGCTTTCCACAACTTTTAATGGTGTGATGGAGGAATGATACTAAATAGAGCAGCAAGCATGTATGGTGAGGATAGTTTTAGTAAGTTAAATGCTAAAATTGATGCATTGGTTAACTTAATTGATAAAGTTAATGCTAATACTTTATTTAATTCATGTTTGAGTTGTGATCTGTGTGGAGGTAATCATTTGAATTCTGAGTGTCAATATGCAGAACAAGTACAATTTTTTCCAAATTATAATAGGCATGAGAATTATCCATATTCTAACATAAACAACTCATGATGGAGTGACTATTCAAGCCTTTCATGGGAAAACCAATGCGATCAAGGTAACAATTCATGGTATCCTTATCAATATGATTTTCAAGATCATGCACCATTTGAGGAGCACAAGCCATCTTATGAAGCAGCATTTGAAAGATTCATAAATGCTACTCATGAATGATGTGAAAGATTGGAAGATAGGATGAGTCAATGGACTAGCCACAATACAAATTTTGATATACAAATAGAACAATTCGCTAGTCCATTAGATACTTAAGGCCATGGTAACCTGACAAGCCAAATTGAAGAACATTCTAGAGAGCAATGCTTGGCAGTTTCTTTGAGTAATGATGTAGAAGAGATGATTGATCAACCAGATACTTCATGCAAGCAAGATAAAAAGGAAGAGGTTGAGCCCAATTTGCCTAAAAATTTCAAATATCCTTCTCTAATAGATGATATCTACGGAGTGGTTGCAATTGATAGGGAAATTGAAGAGATATTTGAAAAAGAGAACTCAAAGGAAACTCTTTCAGTTTGTTTGGTGAAAACAACACCAAATATGCCAAACCATACAAAATATCAATTTGATGACTTGGAAGAAAATAAGAAGCATTCACCACCATCAACTGAGCACTCACCGACTCTTGATTCAACTCCACTATCTTCCTATCTCAATTTCTTGAGAAAATTCAAAGCAAGAAAAAGAGTTTGTTTGAAAGCTTTTGGAAATTATGAGTCTAATTGTGAAATATTAAATAATTATTGTCTTAATCTTTTTCCATGCAGGCTCAAATTAAGCTGGCTGGACTCATTAAAATTGGCAAAAGTCTATCTTTCCACAATTATCAAGATGATATACTTTGTGTATTATCCTCCATGATGAAGATCTAGCTATATTCTAGCTAAAGACTATAAATTAAGCGCTTTTGGGAGGCAACCCAAATTTCTAACTTTTTTACTTCTTTTTAATTTCTTTTGTTCTTTTGCTTGTTTCGTTCTAATTTAATTTTACTTTAGTGTTGTTATTAAATAGCTTATTATGAGGAAATCTGAGTTTTCTCTTTAATAGGTTTCTTTAATTTCTGTTTAGTTATTTCGTTATAAGTTTTCTCTTTCATTTTCTTAACTAAGTTAATCAGATATGGAAGCATCTCTTGTAGCACTAAAAAACAGGTTTCCAACTCTTCCCCAAGATGTACTCAGGAAAATTGATGAACGCAGACTAGAAAGAATGAAGGCATTTAGGCGTCTGAATCTTCCTGAGGATATTCGCTGGATCATAGAAGCCAAAGTACGATTGGCAGGTGAGATTGATGACTCATTTATTAAATATTTGCCAGGTACGGGGAGAAGTTCTTACTCAAAGAAGAGGAGAGCTAAAATAATGGGGGTCTGCTACAAGTGTGCAAGATGGAATTGCAACACACGCTGTAGAAATATTGGATTTGCATCCATAAATCAAGAAGACAAAATTAAATTCATAAAGGATGGACTGAGTAAGGAGTCTATGGATAATATCCTTCAGACTCTTGAGACGCATCCTTGTGGACAAGTTCAACGCACTCTTTTAGATTTATGGGAACTATTCAAGGAAGAGAAGCAGCGTTACAGTCTAGGGAATCTGATGATAAAAGACCCTGTTTGCCAATTAATAAGAAAACTGGATGGGAAGCCTATCTTGGACTCATAGAAGGCGTGTAAGCCGTTACTGGACGTAAAACTAGAGGAAGATGTGAGCCAAAATCACAACTACTGTTTATAATAAGGTGTATCACTAACTCTTTTATTTTTTTCAATGCATTATTTTTTTCTACATCCTGCAGTACTTTTTGACTTTTTAGCATCTAGATTTTATTTTCCTGCATATTTTTCTACTGTCGACAATTTTTTAGTCTTTCAATGTCTCCTTTTAGCTTTTCAATATTTTCTTTTTGACTTTTGTACTCACGCTGCTGATTTTTCTACTTTCGTTAATTTTTTAGTCTTTTAATGTTTGCTTTTAGTTTTTCAATGTTTTCTTTTTGACATTTGTACACACAATATTAATTATTTTTGTTTTTATTATCATTTTTGTTTTTTATACTTTTTCTATCAATAATTATTTTATCCCATTGAACTGTTCTTTTACTCTTCTAGTTTCTTTATATGCATATTCATTATTGTCAATATGCACACAACCCTTTCGAGAAATCTGTGAGAGAAAATGGCAGAATCCTCAACATGCAAATTCAAAACTATTTGTGTCTTTTGTAGTCCAAACTCTGGCAAGAAAAGAGAGTACTTGATAGTAGCTAATGAACTTGGTAGGATTTTAACTGAACAAAAAATTGATTTGGTGTTTGAGGGAGGTAGTTTAAGGTTAAGGGGTTGTGTCGCAAGTTCTGCATATATTAGAGGTAGTAAAGTCTTAGGAGTAGTTCTAAAGGCTTTGGCTCAAAATAAACAAATCACTGGTGGAACTATAGGTAATGAGTTACAGGGCAATAGCATGTACGAATGAATGGCATACATGAATTTCAATGTTGATGCTTTTATCGCATTACCTGGTGGTTTAGAAACATTTGAAGATATTTTCACCATTGCATCTTGGACCCAATTAACTGTTCTTCAAAAGCCATTGGGATTACTTAATGTTGATGGTTTTTATAATGGTTTGTTATCTTTTCTCGATCATGCTGTGGAACAGGGTTTTATGACACCAGCGAGTCGACGCATCTTAGTCTCTACTTCAACTATTGATCAATTGATTGATCAACTGCAAAACTTTAAATCCGAACCTGATCCATTGATGGCGCAGATAGTTTGGCACCCCAGGGCTAGTAGCAGTAAAAAGCGAGGACTAGATCTGAATATCCGATTATAACTTCCCTAACTTTTGTAGTTTTTTTTTATAGCATTTTTTTTTGTTTTGTGTGTGTTTTTTTTTATTGCACTTGATCAAGCAAAATTTTATGTTCGATTCACTAAATGTAAGATGGCTTAGTAAAGAGTTACTTTTGTACTCTTGATACGCATCTTAAATTTATGTGATTTTCCTTTAAAAAAAAAAAAACTAACTAGCTAGCTAACTAACTAACTGAAGAGTTATTTATACAATATGGCAGAGTAAAGAGTACTTTTTGTGCTCTTGATACACATTTGTATTTTTTTTTCTTTCTTTTTTTAGTTTCCAAAATAAAAAAAATAATAATAAATACAAAAAAAAAATTTGATGTTTTCTTTTTTGTGTGATTAGTTTCTCATGCTTGTTTTTAGTGTTGTTTCATAATGTTTTATAGGAAACAAAGAGATGGAGTGCACACCCTGCTTACAATTTGAAATCCAATTTTCTACAAGAGGGAGTATTTCTTCTTTTGATTTATTTCTTTGACATTGAGGACAATGTCAATTGCAAGTTTGGGTGAGGTTTAGTTTGTTTTTTATTTTCAGTCATTTCTTTTGTGTTTTGATGAATAAATTAAATTTTTATTTTGATAAAATATGCTTATATTAAATAATTTGATGAAAGGCTAATAATTGATTATAATTGATATTTATGGACAATTTATTAAAGTATTTCAGGTTGAGCAACTATTTTGGGTAAGAAATTATCTTTTATTAAGATTATGTTTTGCTTTACTTTGCATTATATTGATTGCATTGAATTTGTGTGTGCTTACTTAGAGAGGGCTTCTACACATTTTTATCTTCATTTGCCTCACCTATCTTAGAACATGTTTTTGCAAACTTTTGAGGCGAAATTTTGAATTCATTTTGAAAGAGAGATATGATTTAGGCATTGTTTGTTTAGCCTGTTACTTGTATCTACCCTTATTTTAATTTTTTTCCCTAGTTTACCCCTTTGTGCCTTGATAATTTTAGCTTTCTTTTCTTTGTTAATTAACCTTAATTGTTATCTTTCACCCTGTTTGTGAGATAATTTTGTCAAGTTTACATTTTAATGAAGAAAAGGGAATTATTGAAGTTTTAAAAGAAAATAAGGATTTCTAATAATTGAGAGTATTATTCATTATAAAAGACCACCTTCTGCTTAAAATAAGTTTGGGGGAAAGCAAGAAAATTAAACCAATAAAAGTTAGTAATTCTTGCTTGTCTTTAGAATAATGTTGTTGGCGAAAAAAAAAAAAAAAGAACAAGAAGAAGAAGAGGTGGGCTTAAAAGAAGAAAACATTGAAAAAGAATAGTGCTTAAGATGAAAAGGATCCTTCATTAATATAATTCCTTTATTTGAGCTATTGATTTTGTAAACTTGGCATAATTATTTTACTTTTGTTCATTTAGCCTGTTCTTTGTTTAGCCAAAAATACCTTGTGTTAGCCCCGTTACAACCCTAGTCAAGACATATTGATCTCTCTTGATTTGTGAATTCCATTAGTGGAGATTGTTTGATTTAATATGCTTATGAGATTTGTACATCTATTTTATATCATTTGATAGAGACATTTAAAGATATTAGTGTGTATATGCCTATCTGAAGTGCAACAATTTCTTTGCAGTTGATTTAATGTATAGTTATTCAAGGCATGATTAAGATGAGAATTATTTTGAACCTGAGATAGAAGCTCGACTTGTAATACTATTGATATGTTGTTTGTGAATATTAATTTCTTGAGACCTTTGAAAAATTATTCAAACTAAGCATAAGAAGATTAAATTTCTTTTTTGAAATAAATATTTGAAGGTTTAGAGTTTTCTAGGTGTTTGTGGGTATCACCACTGGAAGCCCTCACGAGACTATAACTCGTCCTCTATGGGACACCTAGGAGTTTAAAGGCTTGTTGCATATGCTAAATGCAATCGTAATTTCCTACGAAAGTGGACTAGTTTAGATTTTGAATTTTCTTTTGCTTGAGGACAAGCAAAAACTTAAGTTTGGGGGTGTGATAACTCTATATTTTTAGAGTTATTTTAATTGTTTAAACTTAAATTTTAGCTCAATTCTCAAGAATGCAATAATATTATTACTTATTTTTAGAAATAAATAGTTCTACAATTTATAAATAAATTATAACATATTTTAAGTATTTTTATTTTATTTTGCAGATCAAAATGATGCAATAAAAATAATTATGCAAGCAATGATTCAAGTTTTCAATCCATGAGAAATAAATTCAATGGTTGGTGGCCAAAATTCAATGGTTGGTAGCCAACCTAACCATTTTTGAATATTGATGAAGGAATTCAATGGTTGGTGGCCAACCTAACCATCAATGTTGAATTTTTGATGTAAGAATTTTAATGGAACTTGAATTCTTCCACCAAACATGTCTATAAATACCATGCTTGGCAAAGGGAAATAGCATCAAAGAAAATCCATAAAAAAAATATGTAGAGATATTTTCATATGTTTTCTTAGAGTAAATTAGTTTTATTTTTAATTTTGATCAAAAGGAGGAGTTTTTGGAAGCTTGAGTTCATCAAAGATTGTATCCCAAAACAAGTTCTCTCTAAACTCTATTCTTGAATTTAATTATAAGTTATTATTATGTTTATTATTTTTATTGTTAATTTAATTGTTTCTTCTATTTTAATTATGAATAGCTAAATTTATTTTTCTAGGATTTAGATGTAATCTTTTGATTTGCATATGATTATTTATATTTAATTGATTGGGTTGATTGTTGGAATTAATCTTTTATCTTAAAATTTAATGCTTGTAATTAACTGGCCATTAATTGCATGATTTAAGATATTGTGTGAAGTAGCGAGAGTGGAAGCACAATATTAGTTCATTAGGATAATTGACCTAGGGAATGTGCTGCTTAGATATAAGAACACTCCTTTGTGATTTTTAAAAGAGATTTCCATAAAACTTAATGGGTTTGTATTAATTGCTTATGATCACGAGAGTAGACGTAAGGTTAATATGAATACACATGTTGTATCTTGAGAGAGAACACCATATAATTTAGGGAAATCTAATCATTAATTCCAGCAAAAATAATCCATCTAAAATTTATAAAGAAATCATATATGATCAATTGATGATTCTAAATCCTAAACCTTTAATCTTATTTTCATATTTATCATTATTTATTTACTTCAATTTCATTTTAGTTTAAAATATAAAATCTCATAATTGATTTTCTAAAAAATAGAGTAATATTAAAAATTGGTACTTGACAAACCCTTCCTCGTGGGAATGATACTCACTCATCACTTTATTACTTGTAACGATCTGTGCACTTGCAGAAATCGCGCAACAATAATTAATATGAAAGAAGATTAAAGGCCTAAGATTTAGAATTCATCAATTGATTATCTATGATTTCTTTATATTCTCTATATTAGATTATTTTTGTTGGAATTAATGATTAGATTTCCCTAAATTATATGATGTTCTCTTTCAAGATACAATATGTGTGTTTATGTTAACTTTATGTCTACTCTTATGATCATAAGCAATCAATACAAACCCATTAAATTTTATAAGAATCCTTCGAAAAATTATAAAGGAGTATTCTTATCTCTAAGCAATACATTCCCTAGGTCAATTATTCTAATGAACTAATATTATATTCTCACTCTCACTACTTCACACAATATTTTAAATCATGCAATTAATGACCAGTTAATTACAAGCATTAAATTCTAAAATAGAAGATTAATTCCAACAATCAAACCCAATCAATTAAATATAAATAATCATATGCAAGTCAAAATATTACATCTAAATCCTAGAAAGTAAACTTAGCTACTCATAATTAAAAAGGAAGAAACAATTAAATTAACAATCAATATAAGAACAAACATAATAACAACTTATAATTAAATTCAAGAGTAAAGTTTAGATATAACTCTTTTTTTGGATACAATTTTTGACAAACATGAGCTCCAAAAACTCTTCTTCTTGATCAAAATAACAATAAAAGAAATCTATACTAAGAAAATATATGTAGATCTCTCTACATATATTTTTTATTCTACTTGAATTGTTTTTTTTTTTTTTTTTCGTTTGAGAAGAGAGGTAATGCCTATTTATAGGCAAATTCCACTTTCATTTTCAACCATATTGCATCATTGATTACATCATTATTTTCATGATATCATTGTTTGCATCATTTATAAAATTACATCATCGCCTAAGTCATGACATTATCTATTGCATCATTGTGACATCATTTTGATATGCAAAAATAAAATAAAAATACTAAAAATATATTATAATTTATTTATAAATTGTAGAACTATTTATTTCTCAAAATAAGTAATAATATTATTGCATTCTCAAGAACTGAGCTAAAAATTAAGTTTAAATAAATAAAATAACTCTAAGAAAGTAGAGTTATCATCCATTCCATCCTAATCAAAACTTGGCCCAGTAGCATCCATTAATATAGTATGATATTCAATTGGAGGAATATAATTTGTATCTTCACTTTGATGTTCATCTGTAGCTGAAATTCTAGATCCACCGACTTCACCATTTAAATACCATTTGTCAAACCCTGGAAAAAAAATCCCATTTTGCAATATGCAATATAATGGTATTTGGTTCATAGAAATTTTAGTTATGATATTTTTTATGGTTACCAGAACATCTAATCTTGCTTCCACTCATCAACTGAGGTTGTGATGATGCGAATTGAATGAATTGATTTAAACCCTCCAAGAAATCTGAATTCAAAAATCCATCCTTAAGTTTAGAATACATCTAGTTTCTATTTGTTCTCATGATTAATAACTGAAAATTGTGGGAACAAATTATTGAATTTCAAGAGCACAAACAAAATTAATCTTTATATTAATTGATTAGTCTTAATTTCAATTAAGTTCTTAATATCTAATTCTACCTCCTTATATCTCTCTCACTATAGGGTAAGAACCTAGTGCATTTGGAAACTAATTACTTTATAACCGTGACTGCAACATTCTATATTCATATATTTGCAGAAATTTTGGCCGCATCTTCCTGCAGTTCTCTTAGTGTAGTGAATTGAAAAATGCCAGCAACTAGGACATTTTTCAATATGCTCTAAGAGAACATGTAAGTAGATTATACTGAAATTTCCAACAATAGCAGCAAGTTATATAAATAATAAAGTTTCTAAACTGTCCACTTTGGACAATTCAATGTCTTCTCATCATCCAATGAGAAAGACACTAAACGGATATCTACGATTAAGCCTAGGTATATTATATATTTTCACTTAACTGTATTTTTGGGCATTTGATTGTCAGAATCCAAAAATGCAGTTAAAATCAATTATGTCTTAATTAATAAAAATTTAAACATTAGAATAAATATATATTATAAACTCACAACATAACAACAACAAAAACAACATAATAACATTAAAAAAAAAATGATATAATAGAATACAATATCCTATTTGGACATTTTGCTAAGTTAAAATTTTTCTAATTTTATTCATATTGCAATTTTTTTTTTACTTATGTACCTTTTTTTAATATCATTTTTTTTCTAATTTGCAATAATTATCTAATTAAGGTTACTTTTAATTTTTATTTTTTTATTCTATTTTTTGACCTCAGCAGGATTATTTTTTCTTATTTTACAATAACTAAGCAATTAATGTTATTTTAGTATTTTACTTAAGTTTTATACTAATATTATTATTAATCACCTTAATTTTTCATATTATATTAATTTTATATTTTTATTTTCACTTTTTTAATTTTAAATTTTCTTTAACTTATTATTTTTATGACATAACTATGTCATTTTTTTTATATATTTTTTTATATTTTTACTTAAAATAGAATATTTTTCCTATTTTTTTCAATATTTTATGATATGAGTTTTAGATTTCAAAATTAATGGCATATTTCAATTTTATGGTTCTTTTTAATTTTTTGATAATGAATTATTTATTTTATTTCACTCTTAATGTCTTTTTTTTTTTTGTCTTTTATGAAATGCATTTTAGATTTTAATTTTTATGGCATAATTATGTTATTTGATCTTTTTTATAATTTTTATTTGAAGTCCATTTTTACTCCAAAATGAATATTTTTCATTTTTTTGGTATTTTATGACACGCGTTTTAGATTTCAAAATTAATGGCATATTTCAATTTTATGGTTTTTTTTTAATTTAGAATTTTAAAATATATTTTATTTCACTCTTAATGTCTTTTTTTTTTAATTTTTTATGAAATACATTTAGATTTCAATTTTTATGGCATATTTATATTTTATGAATTTTTTGTATCTTTTTATTTTAAAGTCTTCAAAAATCTAAAAATATTTAATGAAATGATTGTATTTTGAGATTTTTATTTTTATGCCATTAATATATTTTTTTAAATGTATATGTTTTATTTTTAAGGATATCGCCTTCACTAAAATAATACAAATTACAAACATATTTAATAAAAAAATACAACTTAACATGCAATAATTATAATTACAACCCATCATAATAAATTTAAATTTTTTGCATACACAAAAAAAATTACCAATTCACATTTACAAATTTAGTGTAAAAACACAAAATCAAAACAAATTAATTTTCTTGAATTACATTCATAAATTGTAATAATTACAAATTTTTAAAAAAATTTAATGTACCTACTTCTTGAAGCGCATATTAATATGTGAATAAAAAAATACAATGTAATAAGCTAAATTAACCGAAAAATTGCAATTTAATTAATAAAATAAAACTAATTAATAAAGTACTAAAAATAACGAAAAATCATAAAAAAAAACCATACAAATAATTAAGAAACAAATTTGAAAATAAATAAACAATAAAAAATAACAGGCCATAGAGCAAAAAAATTAAATAAAAAAGTAAAATATTTTGTCCTACCCATTTATCAACTGAAATTGAACAATAAAAATCCAAAATGGCACAAAATAAAGGCCAAAAAAACAAGAAAGAATTTATTTAACAATATTAAAACAGAATTAAGGAAATTTAAAAAACAATTCTTAGCTACAAAATTTTACAAAACCAAATTTAAAAAAATTAATAAAATCAAAAAACATAATTTAATACAATTAAGAAAATTTTAAAAAATAGAAAACCATAATTTAATAAATAAATTAAATATAGAATTTTATTAAAAATAAATTAAAACATAATTAAAAAATTGAAAAGCAATTATTATCTACATTCAAATATATATCATAATCACATAAATTAATAAAAAATAAAAAATTATATAACATATACAAAACATAATTAAAAAAAAAATTCAAAACCAATTATTATCACAATCACATAATCATATTCATAATAATTAGCAAAATAAATATATAACAATTTATAGACAAAACTATAAATAAAAACCAAATGCAAACAAAAAGTAAATGCAGAAACGAGTGCCTACCTACTAGACGACGGCTAACGGCAACTCATGGAACGGTGGCAAGTTGAACTGCACTGCGAATGGTAGTAGCAGACGCAGAAGGGAGCAGGTGCAGAAGGGGAATCGCAAAGGAGAGGGGAAAAGGAAAAAAAAAAGAGAGAGAGAGAGAGAGAGAACTGCTCGAAATATATGTTCCATATACCGACGGTTTACTAATAAAATCTTACCACATGGATTAATGAAATCGTTGGTACATGGGATGAAACTTTTCGGCTACTTCGTTGCAATATACCAACAGTCTAAGAATTGCCACGTGGAATATATGTCGCTAAACCAGTGGTAAATTATTTAATGAGCACCAAAAATTCATGCTTGACTTTTGTCTTCCAATTCCATTGGTAAATTATCACTAAGTTATTGATGCATTGTAATTTTCAAACAATCGGTAGACTGTTAATAAACTGGATGAACTTTTTAGCTGCTTCCCTACAACTCATCGTCTGTTTACTGACTGTGAGTGAATTGCCTTAAAAATATATATTGTACTTTAGCATATTACCAACCACTGCCAAATTTACTATTTTGTGTTCAATTACATTAAAAAATATATATTGTGTTCAGTTGGCCTAATATTATTAATGAAGGTAAATTAAGACATAAAAATTACCATTTAACTAAATTAATGTAATTTCGATTGTCAATATATTAAATTAAAATTATATTTGAAATATGGACATTTGAATAATTCAGTATTTAGATTGAAATTTATGTATTTTTTTTAAGGATTTTATAGTCGAAACACAATTCAAAATTCACGATCAATTGAAACATACATTTATTTAATGTTTATTAATTTTCTTTTGCCAACATAGTTTTAGACTTACGAAAAAGAAAATTTTCTAAAAATAAATGCGAAAGTGAAATCCAATTCCCTAATTGAGAGAGAGAAAAATTGGAGTTGAATGTTGACAATGAGGATATAAAATAATATGGTCCATAATTCCCCAGCGATAACAAAGAATTAGCAGTGAACGAATGGCCCATTTGGCTATTTGTCAAATCAAATTCCTTTACCAAGTATTTAATTTTTATTGTTCAAAAAAAAAATATATTCATTTACATAAATAAATATGCTTCTTGATGAACTGAACTAATATGAACCGAGCTTAAACATCCTCCTCATACCACAGTGATCAAATATTATGGGACTTTCTTACAGGAGTTTCCAATCTTTGTGCCTGCTCCTTTCCATTTTTCATTTATCGTGCTTTAGCTTATTGCCAACCTTTGCCAATATCCCAAGAAATAATGAGACAGACCGATTAGCCTTGCTTGAAATTAAATCCAAAATAAGCAGTGATCCTCTTGATGTAATGAGTTCTTGGAATAGCTCTCTTCACTTTTGCCAGTGGTACGGGGTCACATGTGGCCGGAGACATCAGAGGGCCATATATTTGGACCTCAGCACCATCAAATTATCAGGCATTTTATCACCATATGTTGGCAACTTGAGTTTCCTAAGGAAACTGCGACTTGGAAACAATAGCTTCAGCTATGACATCCCTCTTCAAATTGGACATTTGCGTAGACTTGAAATATTGTCTCTTTACAATAATTCATTTTCTGGCCAAATTCCTCCCTCTATATCTAATTGTTCTAACCTTGTTTTCCTTTATTTGGCCAACAACAATCTGGTTGGTGAAATCCCGGCGGTGATTAGTTCATCACTTAAACTAAAAGTACTCGATCTATCCCACAACAATTTAATAGGGACGTTCCCCTCGTCTTTGGGGAATCTATCTTCTCTGGAGCGATTGGGTGCAAAGAGAAATAATTTGCGCGGGGCTGTCCCTGATACTTTGGGCCAATTGAAGAATCTAAGGATATTAACCTTGTTTCAAAATCAGTTTTCGGGTACCATCCCTTCCTCCATCTTCAATCTTTCTTCAATCCAGGGTATAGATGTGGGATTCAACCAATTACATGGAAACCTTCCCTCAGACTTGGGCATCTTTCTTCCAAGTCTTCAATTCTTTTCCGTTGTCGTTAATCATTTTGCGGGATCCATCCCAACTTCACTTTCTAACGCCTCAAATCTACAGTTCCTTCAATTAGACATGAATAATTTTACCGGAAGAGTGCCTTCTTTAGACAAATTGCATATGCTTGCTGGGTTTACTTGTTCTTCGAACTATTTAGGGAGTGGAAAAGCTGAGGACTTTAACTTTTTAATTTCCACTTTGACTAATGCCACCAATTTAGTGGACATAATTCTAGACTTCAACAACTTTGGAGGAAAACTGCCTGAACAAATATGCAACAATTCAAAGAACCTCCAAAAGATATCCATATCTAGCAATCCAATATTTGGAAACATCCCAAATAGAATAAGTGATTGTGCTGCATTACAATATCTGTTGGCATATGAAAACAAATTCTCAGGTATCATTCCTTCTACTATTGGGAAACTTCAAAATCTGGGATATTTAAATCTTGATTCTAATAATCTCTTGGGATCTATTCCTTCCTCTATAGGAAACATGACCAATTTAATTTCCCTTGATTTATCTAATAATGAGCTTCAAGGCGCTCTCCCTTGGACGCTTGGGAATTGCAAAAATTTGTTGGAATTAGTACTTTCAAATAACAATCTCAATGGTTCAATACCACCGCAAATTTTTGGACTTTCTCGCCTCTCAATGGGTATTGACCTATCTCGAAATCATTTCACTGGTTCTATTCCCAATACAATAGAAAATTTGAAAAATATAGGAATCTTACTCCTTTCCAGTAACATGTTATCAGGAGTCATTCCTAAAGGCCTTAGTAGTTGTGAAAGTCTAGAAATCCTATACATGGATGCCAACTTGTTTCAAGGTTCCATTCCTTCATCTTTGAGTTCTCTAAGAGCCCTTCAAGAATTGAATCTTTCTCACAACATGTTGCTTGGCAAGATTCCAGAGTTCCTACAGAGCTTTAATTCATTACAGTTGTTGGATCTATCTTATAACAACTTTGAAGGCATGGTACCAATAGAAGGAGTTTTCAAGAATGCAACTGCAACATCTATAGCAGGAAATAAAAATCTTTGCGGTGGCATTCCGGATTTCAAGCTACCTCCGTGCGAGCTTCAAGTACAGAAAAAGAAAGGATTGACTATAAAGCTGAAGATTATAACCTCCGTTGTTTCTGTGCTTATAGGTCTTGTACTTATGCTTATTTTTTTATTTCATTGCCACTCAAGAAAGAAAAAAGCAGAGTCTACATCAACATCTCTTGGGAATTCACTCTTAAACATGGGTTATCAAAGTCTCCTCATAGCTACAAATGGATTCTCCCCAGACAATCTGATTGGTGTAGGTAGCTTTGGATCTGTATACAAAGGGATTCTTGATCGAGAAGGAATTGTTATTGCAGTGAAGGTTCTTAACCTTACAAGACATGGAGCTTCAAAGAGTTTTGCAGCTGAATGTGAGACCTTACGGAATATCAGACATCGAAATCTTGTTAAAGTACTCACAGCTTGTTCAGGAGTTGATTATCATGGCAATGATTTCAAAGCTCTCGTTTATGATTTCATGGCTAATGGGAGTTTAGATGGCTGGTTACATCCAACTCCTGGGTTAGATGAAGTACCAAGGACCTTAAATATTCTCCAAAGACTCAATATTGCCATTGATGTTGCTTATGCATTAGAGTATCTTCATCATCATTGTGGGACACCAGTTATTCACTGTGATCTGAAACCAAGCAACATCCTTCTTGATGAAAATATGACTGGACATGTAAGCGATTTTGGGTTAGTCAAATTCCTTTCTAGTGAGGCGCTTGACAATTTCACAAATCAATTCAGTTCAATTGGAGTGAGAGGAACAATTGGTTACTGTCCTCCAGGTAATTGTGTTTGATTTGAATGTTACTATGATCCCTAGTTTTTTCCAAAGACTAAAAAAAATTAGCTGGTTATATATTCTATGCAAATTTAATTATCTATATCATTATATATGTTTCGTAGAGTATGGCATCGGAAGCGAAGTATCAACATTTGGTGACATATTTAGCTTTGGCATACTCTTGTTGGAGATGTTCACGGGAAAGAGGCCTATAGATGACATATTCAAAGAAAGTTTGAACCTTCATAGTTTTGTTAAAAGAGCTTTACCTGGTCAAGTGACACAGATTATAGACCCCAGCCTTCTTCAAGTGCAACTCAACATGATAAACAATAGACTTATTGATTGCTTGATTTCAATATTTAAAATTGGTATTGCTTGTTCTGTTGAATCACCACAAGATCGTATGAGTATTGGCGATGCTGCTGCTCAACTCTCTTCTGTAAGAAACAAGCTTATTGACTGAGAAGCACTAGGTAAATAAATTTCAATTTAATATAATATTTTTGAAAAATATAAAAACATTAATTTTTTTTCTAAGTTCGATTACATACTTGTCAAAGCGAAGCAGAGATGATAAGACTGATTTTTTTATTTTTTTTTATCCTAATGGTTTTTATTAGCAAAAAAGGCTGATTGTCTTAAATTTATTTTTTTAATTACCAAATTATTTAATTAATATTAATATTAAAAATAAATAAAAAATATTAAATTTTTATTCGCTATAAAATTTTTCAATCCCACTATTATTGAAATGTTTTAAAAATTTATGACAATTATATAATTTCATAATGAAAAGGTTATTTTTTTTAAGAATTATTTAGTTAAAGAATAAAAATATCAAATATCTTTTTTTTATTTTTTAAATTTTATAAAAATAATATTTTACATAATTATATGAAAGATTAAGTTTTAAAATGATTTTGTTAATGATGCTTTTTTTTTTTTTAATAAAAGTGTATAATTTACATAATAATGCGAATAGTTGCTTATATTTTTATAACTTTTTTTTTTTTTTATAACAATACCAATTTTTGTAAGCGGCTTTAATTTACAAAATAATCTATGAAATCTTAATTTTATAAATTGAAGAAAAATTTTGTAAAAAAAATTCATTTATTGTAAAATGGCAACTTGTTTACCAGTTCATCTTTCTTCTTTTTTAATCTTTCTTTTTGAACTCATTTTGGAAAAAAGCTTCCCACTTGGTGCAACTGTGGAAGCAAGAGCTAAGGGCTTTTTTTTTTTTTTTTTTTAATGGTTTACTATTAGCAAAATGTTGATTTTTTAAATTTATTTTTTAAATTATTGAATTTTTAATATCATAAATATTAATATTAAAAATAAATAACAAATATTAAATTTTTATTTGCCATAAGATTTTTGATAACTCTATATTTTTAGAGTTATTTTATTTGTTTAAACTCAAATTTTAGCTCAGTTCTCGAGAATGCAATAAAATTATTACTTATTTTTAGAAATAAATAGTTCTACAATTTATAAACAAATTATAATATATTTTTAGTATTTTTATTTTATTTTTGCAGATCAAAATGATGTTACAATAATGCAGTAATGTCATGACTCAGGCGATGATGTCATTTTGTAAATGATACAGACAATGATATCATTTTATAAATGATGTAGGCAATGATGTCATGAAATTAATGATGCAAGAGATGATGTCATGAGAATAATGATGTAATCAATGATGCAACATGGTTGAAAATGAAGATGAAATTTGCCTATAAATAAGCATTACCTCCATTCTCCAAAATAACAATTCAAAGTAGCAAAACATTAGATATAGAGATATTTTCATATGCTTTCTTAGAGTAGATTTCTTTTATTGTTATTTTGATCAAGAAGAGAAGTTTTTGGAAACATGAGTTCATCAAAGATTGTATCCTAAAACAAGTTCTTTCTAAACTCTATTCTTGAATTTAATTATGAGTTGTTATTATATTTATTGTTAATTTAATTGTTTCTTCCTTTTTAATTATGAGTAGCTAAATTTATTTTTCTAGAATTTAGATATAATCTTTTGATTATTTTATGGCGTTCTATGATTGATTGATTGAGTATTTTGATTATTGGAATTAATCTTTTATTTTAGGAGTTAATGCTTGTGAATACTTGATCACTATTTACATGTTTAAAAATATTATATGAAGTAGCGAGAGTGGAAGCATAATATTAGTTCATTAAGATATTATACCGAGGGTATGTGTTGCTTAGAGATAAGAATACTCCTTTGTGATTGTTAAAAGGATTTCCATAAAATTTAATGGGTTTATGTTAATTGCTTGTGATCACGAGTGTAGACATAAGGTTAACATGAATACTTGTTATTTATCTTAAGAGAGAACTTCACATAATTAAGGGAAAATCTAATCATTAATTCTAATAAAATTACACCAACCAAGCAAGCATAAGAACACCATAGGTAATTAATTGATGAAATCTAAATCCTAGGATTTACATACATTGAATTAGTTTTTTAAATTTTGTAATTAATTATTCTATTGTTGGATATAGTTTTAGTGAATTATTATACTACTAAATTACTTATTTCGATAATATTCTGTCTAGGAAAGTAATTTTTAAGTGGGACTGCTGTAACCCCATCACTTATCTGAGAATTTATCTTGAGGTGATTTTTTAGTTCAATTATTTACACTTTACTTACCTGTGCAATAACACTAAATATCTAGTTTAATTTTAATCATAAGATTTTTTGAATGATAGTCTAAATAATAGAATATTCAATAATTTTGGTAATTGTCAACCATTCCTTATGGGATCGACACTTATTTCACTACTATATTACTTGTTCATGACCTGTGCACTTGTAGAAATCGCGCAATAAGTTTTTGGGTGATGTTGCCAGGGAAGGCAGTTTTTGACAATATCAATATAATTGATATACTCTATTACTTTAGATACCTTAATTTATTTTTAAAACTGAATTTTTATCTTGTTTATTGTACAACTCATATAGGTGTTTATGAGAAACGATCCTGAAGCAATTTTAGAAGAATTGGATCCTGAAATCGAGCAAAGGTGTAAGGCTTTAACCAAATCCAAAAAGGAGAGACCTAGAAAAGAGAAAGCAGACAAGGCCAACGAGCAAGAGGCTTTGGAAGAAGGAGCAGAATTTGAGCAAGAAACTTTTAAGGAAGGACTTGAAGGAGCAGAGGAAGAAATGGCGGACAATGGAGCTAACAGGGCACTACACGAATTTGCCATGCGAGACTCAATTATGCAATCCAGCATAGAAAGGCCCACTGTTACAGCTAACAATTTTGAGATCAAACCTTCACTCATTCAGATAGTTTAGCAATCTCAATTTGGAGGAGGAGTCATGGAAGATGCCAATGCTTATTCGATAAATTTCTTAGAAATTTGTGATACAATCAAGATGAATGGCATTACTGATAATGCCATTAGACTGAGGCTTTTCCCATTTTCTCTTAGGGATAAAGCAAAAACTTGGCTGATATCTCAAGCCCCAAGATTAATCACTACATGGGATCAACTCACAAGTGCTTTTCTTGCAAAATATTTCCCCCTGGAAAAACTGCTAAGCTAAGGAATGATATTACTAGTTTCATTCAATCTGATGGAGAGACACTATATGAGGCATGGGAAAGGTTTAAAGATTTACAAAGAAAGTGTCCTCATTATGGTATCCCAGACTGGTTGATAGTGCAAACCTTTTATAATGGTCTTTCAAATCAAATAAGGAGCACGATTGATGCAGCAACCGGAGGAGCTCTTATGAACAAAAGTACCATCGAGGCTCATAATCTTCTTGAGCAAATGACGACTAACAACTACCATTGGTCCAATGAAAGGACTACAACAAGAAGGGTTGCAAGTATTCAATAGGATGATGGGTATTCTCTTCTTGCAGCAAAGGTTGATGCAATTACCAAGTCATTGGAGAGGGTAAACATTAATGCTCCATCAGGTAGTCATCCAATTGTTTGTGACTCATGTGAGGGTAATCATCATAATTTTGAATGCCATGGAGTAAAGCAAGTCCAATTTATCTCTAACCCCAATAGGCAACAAAATAATCTCTACTCAAACACCTATAATCCAGGATGGAGGAATCATCCTAACTTGGCATGGGGAAATCAAGGAAACCAAGGACGCAATCTAAGGCCACCATACCAATCCAACTTTCAAGGGAGAAATCAAATTCCATCCCAAACACTACAAGAAATCAAGCCTTCCTATGAAACTGCTTTGGAGAAATTCATAGGAGCCATTTCTAAAAGGTTTGATAAGTTGGAGAAACACTATGACAAGTTAGAAGCCAAAGTCGATCAAATTGCTAGCCAAAATAGAAACTTGGAGTGTCAAATGGGGCAAATGGCTAACTCTTTTAATGCAAGACCTCAAGGTACATTGCCTAACAAAACTAAAATTAATCCTAGAGAACAATGTGAGGCAATTACTTTGAGAAGTGGCAAGCAA
Organism: Reutealis trisperma; assembly: GCA_947687605.1. NCBI lineage: Eukaryota > Viridiplantae > Streptophyta > Magnoliopsida > Malpighiales > Euphorbiaceae > Reutealis > Reutealis trisperma. The sequence continues at coordinate 200,632 of CANTUT010000659.1, read as the reverse complement.
CTTGAAGAAGTGGTATCAAAGAAAACAAGTGAATATAGTGGTAAAGTTTCAAAAGAAGATACACTAATAGATCAAGCTGAAGAAGAAAAAGGAGAGAAGGTATTTAAACCTTCACAAGTCAAGCCTTATGCACCACCCATTCCTTATCCTTAAAGATTGAAGCAGTAGAAGTTAGACAAGTAATTTGAGAAATTTTTGGAAATTTTTAAGCAGCTTCATATAAACATACGGTTCGCTGAAGCCTTGGCACAAATGCAATCCATTTATGAAGTTCCTTAAAGATTTACTGTCTAACAAGAGGAAGATTGAGGAGCATGTTGTGGTAGCACTTACTAAGGAGTGCAGTGCAATTATTTAGAACAAACTTCAAAAATCCAGGTAACTTTTCTATCCCTTGTCTAATTGATACCACTGAATTTAAAAAGGCTTTATGTGATTTAGGAGCTAATGTTAGTCTTATGCCTTTATTTGTTTGTAAGACATTGGGGTTGGGTGAGCTAACCCCAACCATAATGACCTTGCAATTAGCTGACCGTTCTGTTAAGAATCCAGTAGGTATCACTGAAAATGTCTTGTTAAAAATTGGTAAGTTTTATATACCTGTGGACTTTGTGGTATTGGATATGGATGAGGAAGTCGAGATCCGTTGATTCTTGGAAGACCACTTTTAGCAACAGCAGGAGCCTTAATTGATATAAAACATAGCAAGTTGATTAGGTGATGAGGAGATTGAGTTTGACATTGCTAAAGTAGAAAAGCAACTTGCCATCATAGATTGTTGCTTTCAAATTAATGTCATGGATGAGGAAGTTCAAGAATTCTTATAGGAAAAGCATTTTGCAGACCCCTTAAAAACATGCTTGGTTGCAAGAGCAACTAGTAAGAATGAAAATTGTTGCGCGATTTCTGCAAGTGCACAGATCATTTACAAGTAATAAAGTGATGAGTGAGTATCGTTCCCACGAGAAAGAGTTTGTCAAGTACCAATTTTAAGATTACTCTATTATTTATAAAATCAATTATGAGATTTTATGTTTTAAGCTAAAGTGAAATTCAAGTAAATAAATGATGAAAAATATGAAAATAAGATTAAAAGTCTAGAATTTAGAATTCATCAATTGATCACATATGATTTCTTTATAATCTTTAGATGGATTATTTTTGCTGGAATTAATGATTAGATTTCTCTAAATTATATGATATTCTCTCTCAAGATACAATATGTATATTCATATTAACCTTACGTCTATTCTCGTGATCATAAGCAATTAACACAAACCCATTAAGTTTTATGGAAATCCTTTTAAAAATCACAAAGGAGTATTCTTATTTCTAAGCAATACATTCCCTAGGTCAATTATCTTAATAAACTAATATTGTGCTTCCACTCTCGCTACTTCACACAATATCTTAAATCATGCAATTAATGGCCAGTTAATTACAAGCATTTAGTTTTAAGATAAAAGATTAATTCCAACAATCAAATCCAATCAATTAAATATAAATAATCATATGCAAATCAAAAGATTACATCTAAATCCTAAAAAATAAAATTAGCTATTCATAATTAAAAGAGAAGAAACAATTAAATTAACAATAAAAATAATAAACATAATAATAACTTATAATTAAATTCAAGAATAGAGTTTAGAGAGAACTTGTTTTGGGATACAATCTTTGATGGACTCAAGCTTCCAAAAATTCCTCCTCTTGATCAAAATAAAAAAAATAAAACAAATCTACTCTAAGAAAGCATATGAAAATCTCTCTACATATTTTTTTTTATGGATTTTCTTTGATGCTATTTTCCTTTGCCAAGTATGGTATTTATAAGCATGCTTGGTGGAAGAATTCAAGTTCCATTAAAATTCTTACATCAAAAATTCAACATTGATGGTTAGGTTGACCACCAACCATTAAATTTTTACATCAAAAATTCAACAATAGTTAGGTTGGCCATTAATTATTGAATTTATTTCTCATGGATTGAAAACTTGAATCATTGCTTGCATCATTATTTTTATGACATCACTGCCTGCATCATTTATTTTATTGCATTATTGTGACATCATTTTGATCTACAAAAATAAAATAAAAATACTTAAAATATGTTATAATTTATTTATAAATTGTAGAACTATTTATTTCTAAAAATAAGTAATAATATTATTGCATTCTCGAGAATTAAGCTAAAATTTAAGTTTAGACAAATAAAATAACTCTAAAAATATAGAGCTATCACAACTCCAAACTTAAGTTTTTGCTTGTCCTCAAGCAAAAGAAAATTCAAAACCTAAACTAGTCCACTTTCATAGGAAATTACGATTGCATTTAGCGTATGCAACAAGCCTTTAAACCCCTTGGTGTCCCATAGAGGACGAGTTATAGTCTCGTGAGGGATTCCAGTGGTGATACCCACAAACACTTATAAAACTCTAAACTTTCAAATATTTATTTCAAAAAGAAAATTTAATCTTCTCATGCTTAGTTTGAATAATTTTTGAAATGTCTCAAGAAATTAATATTCACAAACAACATATCAATAGTATTACAAGTCAAGCTTCTATCTCAGGTTCAAAACAATCCTCATCTTAATCATGCTTGAATAATCGTGCATTAAATCAACTGCAAAGATATTGTTGCACTTCAGATAGGCATATACACACTAATATCTTTAAATGCCTCTATCAAAAGATACAAAATAGATGTACAAATCTCATAAGCATATTAAAGCAAACAATCTCCACTAATGGAATTCACAAATCAAGAGAGATCAATAGGTCTTGACTAGGCTTGTAATGAGGCTAACACAAGGTATTTTGGCTAAACAAAGAACAAGTTAAATGAACAAAAGTAAAATAATTCTGCCAAGTTTACAAAATCAATAGCTTCAAATAAAGGGATTATATTAATGAAGGATCCCTTTCATCTTAAGCACTATTTTTTTTTAATGTTTTCTTCTTTTAAGCCCACCTCTTCTTCTTCTTCTTCTTCTTTTTTTTTTTTTTTTTTTTTTTGCCAACAACATTATTCTAAAGATAAGCAAGAATTACTAACTTTTATTTATTCAATTTTCTTGCTTTCCCCCAAACTTATTTTAAGCAAAAGGTGGTCTTTTACAATGAATAATACTCTCAATTATTAGAGATTCGTATTTTCTTTTAAAACTTCAATAATTCCCTTTTCTTCATTAGAATATAAACTTGACAAAATTATCTCACAAATAGGGTAAAGGATAACAATTAAGGTTAATTAACAAAGAAAAGAAAGCTAAAATTATAAAGGCACAAAAGGGTAAACTAGGGAAAAAAATTAAAATAAGGGTAGATATAAGTAACAGGCTAAACAAACAATGCCTAAATCATATCTCTCTTTCAAAATGAATTCAAAATTCGCCTCAAAAGTTTGCAAAAACATGTTTTAAGATAGGTGAGGCAAATGAAGATAAAAATGTGTAGAAGCCCTCTCTAGGTAAGCATACACAAATTCAATGCAATCAATATAATGCAAAGCAAAGCAAATCATAATGTTAATAAAAGTTAATTTCTTACCCAAAATAGTTGCTCAACCTAAAATACTTTAATAAATTGTCCATAAATATCAATTATAATCTATCATTGGCCTTTCATCAAATTATTCAACACAAATATATTTTATCAATAAAAGAGTAAAAAAATTTTAAATTTATTCATCAAAACACAAAAGAAATGATTGAAAACAAAAGACAAACTAAATCTCCCCTAAACTTGCAATGGACATTGTCCTCAATGTCAAAGAAATAAACCAAAAGAAAGAAAATACTCCCTCTTGTAGAAAAGTGGATTCCAAATTGTAAGCAGAATGTGCATTCCACTTCCTTGTTTTCTATAAAACATCATGAAACAACACTAAAAGCAAGCATGAGAAACTAATCACACAAAAAAGAAAACATCAAATTTTTTTTTATATTTATTATTTTTTAATTTTTTTTTATTTTGGAAACTAGAAAAAGAAAGAAAAGAAAAAAAATACAGATGCGTATCAAGAACACAAAAAGTACTCATTACTCTGCCATCTTGTATAAACAAGTCTTCAGTTAGTTAGTTAGTTAGCTAGCTAGTTAGTTTTTTTTTTTTTGAAAAGGAAAATCACATAAATTTAAGATGCGTATCAAGAGTACAAAAGTAACTCTTTACTCGGCCATCTTACATTTAGTGAATCAGACCTAAAACTTCGCTTGATCAGGTGCAACAAAAAACACACAACAAAAAAATGCGATAAAAAAATATGAGAGTCAAGGAAGTTACAACTGGAGATTCAGATATAGTCCTTGCTTCTTACTGCTACTGGCTCTGGGGTGTCAAACAACTTTCGCCATCAATGGATCAGGTTAGGATTTAAAATTTTACAGTTGATCAATCAATTGATCAATAGTTGAAGCAAAGACTAAGATGCATCGACTCGCTAGTGTCATAAAACCCTGTTCCACAGCATGATCAAGAAAAGAAAGCAAACCATTATAAAAACCATCAACATTAAGTAATCCCAATGGCTTTTGAAGAATGGTTAATTGGGTCCAAGATGCAATAGTGAAGATATCTTCAAATGTTTCTAAACCATCAGGTAATGCGATAAAAGCATCAGCATTGAGATTCATGTATGCCATTCGTTCGTACATGCTATTGACCTGTAACTCATTACCTATAGTTCCACCAATGATATATTTATTTCCAGCCAAAGCCTTTAGAACTATTCCTAAGACTTTACTAACTCTAATATATGCAGAACTTGCAACACAACCCCTTAACCCTTAACTACCTCTCTCAAACACCAAATCAATTTTTCGTTCAGCTAAAATCCTACCAAGTTCATTAGCTGCTATCAAGTACTCTCTTTTATTGCCAGAGTTTGGACTACAAAAGACACAAATAGTTTTGAATTTACGTGTTGAGAATTCTATCATTTTCTCTCACAGATCTCTCGAAAAGATTGTGTGCATATGGACAATAATGAATGTGAATATAAAGAAACTAGAAGAGTAAAAGAATAGTTCAATAGGATAAAATAATTGTTGACAGAAAAAGTATAAAAACAAAAATAATCAATGCTATGTATACAAATGTCAAAAAAAAATATTTGAAAAACTAAAAAGAAACAAACATTGAAATTCTAAAAAGCTAATGAAAGTAGAAAAACCTACAGCGTGTGTACAAAAGTCAAAAAGAAAATATTGAAAAGTTAAAAGTAGACATTGAAAGATTGAAAAGTTATTGACAGTAGAAAAATTTGTAGGAAAATAAAATCTAGATGCTAAAAAGTAAAAAAGTATTGCAAGATGTAGAAAAAATAATGCATTAAAAAATAAAAAAAAGGTAATGATACATCTGATTATAAATAGTAGTTGTGATTTTGGCTCACATCTTCCTCTGGTTTTACGTCTAGTAACGGCTTACACGCCTTCTATGAGTCGAGGATAGGCTTCCCATCTAGTTTTTTTATTAACTAGCAAATCAGGTCTTTTATCGTCAGATTTCTTAGACTGTAACGCTGCTTCTCTTCTTTGTATAGTTCCCATAAATCTAAAAGAGTGCGTTAAACTTATCCACAAGGATGCATCTCAAGAGTCTATAGGATGTTATCCATAGACTCCTTACTCAGTCCATCCTTTATGAATTTAATTTTGTCTTCTCGATTTATGGATGCAAATCCAATATTTCTACAGTGTGTGCTGCAATTCCATCTTGCACACTTGTAGTAGACTCCCATTCTCTTAGCTCTCCTCTTCTTTGAGTAAGAACTTCTCTCCTTACCTAGCAAATATTTAATAAATGAGTCATTAAGCTCACTTGCCAATTGTACTTTGGCATCTATGATCCAACGAATATCCTCAGGAAGATTCAGACGCCTAAATGCCTTCATTCTTTCCATTCTGCATTCATCAATTTTCCTGAGCACATCTTGGGGAAGAGTTGGAAATCTGTTTTTTAGTGCTGCAAGAGATGCTTCCATATCTGATTAACTTAGCTAAGAAAATGAAAGAGAAAATTTAAAATGAAACAACTAAACAGAAATAAAAGAAACCTAATAAAGAAAAAACTTGGGTTTCCTCCTAATAAGCTTTTTAATAACTCACAAATAACACTAAAGCAAAATTAAAATAGAATGAAACAAACAAAAGAACAAAAGAAATTAAAAAGAAGTAAAAAGTTAGAAATTTGGGTTGCCTCCCAAAAACGCTTAATTTATAGTCTTTAGCTTGACTATAGCTAGATCTTCATCAAGGAGGATAATGCACAAAGTATATAATCCCGATAATTGCGAAAAAATAAACTTTCACTAATTTTAATGAGTCCAACCAGCTTGATTTGAACTTGCATGGAAAAAGGTTAAGACATTAATTATTTAATATTTTACAATTAGGCTCATAATTTACAAAAGCTTTCAAATGTGCTCTTTTTCTTACTTTGAATTTTGTCAAGAAATTGAGATAGGAAGGTAGTGGTGTTGAATCAAGAGTTGGTGAGTGATCAGTTGATGGTGGTGAATGCTTCTTCTTTTCTTCCAAGTCATCAAATTGATATTCTTTATAGTCTGACATATATAGTGTTATATTCAGCAAACAAACTGAAAAAGTTTCCTTTGAGTGCTCTTATTCAAATACTTCTTCAATTTCCCCCATCAATTTCAACCACTCTGCAGATATTATCCATAAGAGAAGAATATATCTTAGGCAAATTGGGATCAACTTCTTCCCTTTTATCTTGCTTGCTTGAAGTATTTGGTTGATCAATCATCTCTTCTAAATCATTTCTCAAAGAAATTACCAAGCATTGCTCTCTAGAATGTTCTTCGATTTGGCTTGTCAGGTTACCATAGCCTTGAGTATCTAATAGACTAGCGAATTGTTCCATTTGTACATCATCATTTGTATTATGGCTAGCCAATTGATCCATCCTATCTTCCAATCTTTCACATTGTTCATGAGTAGCATTTCTGAATCTTTCTAATGCTACTTCATAAGATGGCATGTGCTCTTCAAATGGTGCATGATCTTGAAAATCATATTGATATGGATACCATGAATTGTTACCTTGATCGCATTGGTTTTCCCATGAAAAGCTTGAATAATCACTCCATCCTGAGTTGTCTATGTTGGAATATGGATAATTCTCATACTTGTTATAATTTGGGAAAAATTATACCTGCTCTGCATATTGGCACTCATAATTCAGGTGATTACCTCCACACAGATTACAACTCAAACATGAATTAAATAAAGTATTAGCATCAATTTTATTAATTAAGTTAACCAATGCATCGATTTTGGCATTTAACTTACCAAAAGCATCCTCACCATACATGCTTGCTACTCTATTTAGCATCACTCCTCCATTACACCATTAAAAGTTGTGGAAAGCCTTATTTTTTATTTATTTTTTTTATAAAAGTCTGCAAAATAATAAAAAAAATAGAAAAGAAAACAAAATCTAAAGTAATAGAGTATGCCAATATATTGATATTGTCAAAAATTGCCTTCCCCGGCAATGGCGCCAAAAAGTTGTTGCGCGATTTCTGCAAGTGCACAGATCATTTACAAGTAATAAAGTGATGAGTGAGTATCGTTCCCAAGAGGAAGGGTTTGTCAAGTACCAATTTTAAGATTACTTTATTATTTATAAAATCAATTATCAGATTTTATATTTTAAGCTAAAGTGAAATTCAAGTAAATAAATGATAAAAAATACGAAAATAAGATTAAAAGTCTAGGATTTAGAATTCATCAATTGATCACATATGATTTTTTTATAATCTGTAGATGGATTATTTTTGCTGGAATTAATGATTAGATTTCCCTAAATTATATGATATTCTCTCTCAAGATACAACATGTGTGTTCATATTAACCTTACATTGTTGCGCAATTTCTGCAAGTGTACAGATCGTTTACAAGTAATAAAATGATGAGTGAGTATTGTTCCCACAAGGAAGGGTTTGTCAAGTACCAATTTTTAAGATTACTCTATTATTTAGAAAATCAATTATGAGATTTTATATTTTAAGCTAAAATGAAATTGAAGTAAATAAAAAATGATAAATATGAAAATAAGATTAAAGGTCTAAGATTTAGAATTCATCAATTGATCACATATGATTTCTTTATAATTTTTAGATGGATTATTTTTGCTGGAATTAATAATTAGATTTCCCTAAATTATATGATGTTATCTCTCAAGATACAATATGTGTGTTCATATTAACCTTACATCTACTCTCGTGATTATAAGCAATTAATACAAACCCATTAAGTTTTATGGAAATTCTTTTTAAAAATCACAAAGGAGTATTCTTATCTCTAAGCAATACATTCCCTAGGTCAATTATCCTAATGAACTAATATAGTGCTTCCACTCTCGCTACTTCACACAATATCTTAAATCATGCAATTAATGGCCAGTTAATTACAAGCATTAAATTGTAAGATAAAAGATTAATTCCAACAATCAAATCCAATCAATTAAATATAAATAATCATATGCAAATCAAAAGATTACATCTAAATCCTAAAAAATAAAATTAGCTATTCATAATTAAAAGAAAAGAAATAATTAAATTAATAATAAAAATAATAAACATAATAATAACTTATAATTAAATTCAAGAATAGAGTTTAGAGAGAACTTGTTTTGAGATACAATCTTTGATGAACTCAAACTCCAAAAACTCCTCTTCTTGATCAAAATAACAATAAAAGAAATCTACTCTAAGAAAATATTTGTAACTCTCTCTACATCTTTTTTATGGATTTTCTTTGATGCTCTTTCCCTTTGCCAAGCATGGTATTTATAGACATGTTTGGTGGAAGAATTCAAATTCCATTAAAATTCTTACATCAAAAATTCAACATTGATGGTTAGGTTGGCCACCAACCATTGAATTTCTTCATCAATATTCAAAAATGGTTAGGTTGGCTACCAACCATTGAATTTCTTCATCAATATTCAAAAATGGCTAGGTTGGCTACCAACCATTGAATTTATTTCTCATGGATTGAAATCTTGAATCATTGCTTGCGTCATTATTTTTATGACATCACCGTCTGCATCATTTATTTTATTGTATCAATATGACATCATTTTGATATGCAAAAATAAAATAAAAATACTTAAAATATATTATAATTTATTTATAAATTGTAGAACTATTTATTTCTAAAAATATGTAATAATATTATTGTATTTTCGAGAACTGACTAAAATTTAAGTTTAAACAAATAAAATAACTCTAAAAATATAAAGTTATCACACCCCCAAACTTAAGTTTTTGCTTATCCTCAAGCAAAAGAAAATTCAAAACCTAAACTAGTCCACTTTCGTAGGAAATTACGATTGCATTTAGCGTATGCAACAAGCCTTTAAACCCCTAGGTGTCCCATAGAGGACGAGTTATAGTCTCGTGAGGGCTTCTAGTGGTGATACCCACAAACACCTTTAAAACTCTAAATTGTTAACTATTTATTTCAAAAAGAAAATTTAATTCTCTCATGCTTATTTTGAATGATTTTTTTCAAAGGTCTCAAGAAATTAATATTTATAAACAACATATCAATAGTATTGCAAGTTATGCTTCTATCTTAGGTTCAAAATAATCTTCATCTTAATCATGCTTGAATAACCATGCATTAAATCAACTACAAAGATATTATTGCACTTCAGATAGGCATATATACACTAATATCTTTAAATGCCTCTATCAAAAGATATAAAATAGATGTACAAATCTCATAAGCATATTAAAGCAAACAATCTCCACTAATGGAATTCATAAATCAAGAGAGATCAATAGGTCTTCACTAGGCTTGTAATGGGGCTAACATAAGGTATTTTGGCTAAACAAAGAATAGGTTAAATGAACAAAAGTAAAATAATTATGCCAAGTTTACAAAATCAATAACTCAAATAAAGGGATTATATTAATGAAGGATCCCTTTCATCTTAAGTACTATTCTTTTTTAATGTTTTCTTCTTTTAAGTCCACCTCTTCTTCTTCTTCTTCTTTTTTTTTTTTTTTTTTTTGTGCTAACAACATTATTCTAAAGACAAGCAAGAATTACTAACTTTTATTGATTCAATTTTCTTGCTTTCCCCCAAACTTATTTTAAGTAGAAGGTGGTCTTTTACAATGAATAATACTCTCAGTTATTAGAAATCCTTATTTTCTTTTTAAAACTTCAATAATTCCCTTTTCTTCATTAAAATGTAAACTTGACAAAATTATCTCACAAACAGGGTGAAGGATAACAATTAAGGTTAATTAACAAAAAAAAGAAAGCTAAAATTATCAAGGCACAAAGGGGTAAACTAGGGAAAAAATTAAAATAAGGGTAGATACAAGTAACAGGCTAAACAAACAATGCCTAAATCATATCTCTCTTTCAAAATAAATTCAAAATTTCACCTCAAAAGTTTGTAAAAACATGTTCTAAGATAGGTGAGACAAATGAAGATAAAAATGTGTAGAAGCCCTCTCTAAGTAAGCATACACAAATTCAATGCAATCAATATAATGCAAAGCAAAGTAAAACATAATCTTAATAAAAGTTAATTTGTTACCCAAAATAGTTGCTCAAACTGAAATACTTTAATAAATTATCCATAAATATCAATTATAATCTATCATTGGCCTTTCATCAAATTATTTAACACAAGCATATTTTATCAATAAAAGAGTAAAAAATTTTAAATTTATTCATCAAAACACGAAAGAAATTATTAAAAACAAAAAAACAAAAAAACAAACTAAATCTCCCCCAAACTTGAAATGGACATTTTCCTCAATGTCAAAGAAACAAACCAAAAGAAAGAAAATACTCCCTCTTGTAGAAAAGTGGATTCCAAATTATAAGCAGGATATGCATTTCACTTCTTTGCTTCCTGTAAAACATCTTGAAACAACACTAAAAGCAAGCATGAGAAATTAATCACACAAAAAGAAAATACCAATTTTTTTTATTTTTGTTTTTTATTTTTTTTTTAATTTTTTATTTTGGAAACTAAAAAAAAGAAAGAAGAAAAAAAATACAGTTGCGTATCAAGAGCACAAAAAGTACTCTTTACTTGGTTATCTTGTATGAATAACTCTTGACTTAGTTAGTTAGTTTTTTTCTTTTTTTTGAAAAGAAAAATCACATAAATTGAAGATGCGTATCAAGAGTATAAAAGTAACTCTTTACTCAGCCATCTTACATTTAGTGTCGAATCTAAAACTTCGCTTGATCAGGTGCAACAAAAAAAACACACACACAAAACAAAAAAAATGCGATAAAAAAAACTACAAGAGTTAGGGAAGTTATAACCGGAAATTTAGATCTAGTCCTCACTTTTTACTACTACTGGCCCTGGGGTGCCAAACTACCTTTGCCATCAATGGATCAGGTTCGGATTTAAAGTTTTGCAGTTAATCAATTAATTGATCAATAGTTGAAGTAGAGACTAAGATGCGTCGACTCGCTGGTATCATAAAACCCTGTTCCACAGCATGATCAAGAAAAGATAACAAACCATTATAAAAACCATCAACATTAAGTAATCTCAATGGCTTTTGAAGAACAGTTAATTGTGTCCAAGATGCAATGGTGAAAATATCTTCAAATGTTTCTAAACCACCAGGTAATGCAATAAAAGCATCAGCATTGAGATTCATGTATGTTATTCGTTCATACATGCTGTTGACCTATAACTCATTACCTATAGTTCCACCAGTGATTTGTTTATTTCGAGCCAAAGCCTTTAGAACTACTCCTAAGACTTTACTACCTCTAATATATGCAGAACTTGCGACACAACCCCTTAACCCTAAACTACCTCCCTCAAACACCAAATCAATTTTTCGTTCAGCTAAAATCCTACCAAGTTCATTAGCTGCTATCAAGTACTCTCTTTTCTTGCCAGAGTTTGGACTACAAAAGACACAAATAGTTTTGAATTTCTATGTTGAGGATTCTGCCATTTTCTCTCATAGATTTTTCAAAAGGGTTGTGTGCATATTGACAATAATGAATGTGCATATAAAGAAACTAGAAGAGTAAAAGAACAGTTCAATGGGATAAAATAATTATTGACAGAAAAAGTATAAAAACAAAAATAATAATAAAAACAAAAATAATCAATGTTGTGTGTACAAATGTCAAAAAGAAAACATTGAAAAACTAAAAGCAAACATTAAAAGACTAAAAAGTTAACGAAAGAAGAAAAATTTGCAGCGTGAGTACAAAAGTCAAAAAGAAAATATTGAAAATCTGAAAGGAGACATTGAAAAACAAAAAAAGTTGTTGACAATAGAAAAATCTGCAGGAAAATAAAATCTAGGTGCTAAAAAGTCAAAAAGTACTGCAAGATTTAGAAAAAAATAATGCATCGAAAAAATAAAAGAGTTAGTGATACACCTGATTATAAATAGTAGTTGTGATTTTGGCTCACATCTTCCTCTGGTTTTACGTCCAGTAACGGCTTACACGCCTTCTATGAGTCGAGGATAGGCTTCCCATCCAGTTTTCTTATTAACTGGCAAGCAGGGTCTTTTATCGTCAGATTCCCTAGACTGTAACGCTGCTTCTCTTCTTTGAATAGTTCCCATAAATCTAAAAGAGTGTGTTGAACTTGTCCACAAGGATGCGTCTCAAGAGTCTGTAAGATATTATCCATAGACTCCTTACTCAGTCCATCCTTTATGAATTTAATTTTGTCTTCTCGATTTATGGATGCAAATCCAATATTTCTACAGCGTGTGTTGCAATTACATCTTGCACACTTAATAGACTACCATTCTCTTAGCTCTCCTCTTCTTTGAGTAAGAACTTCTCCCTGTACCTGGCAAACATTTAATAAATGAGTCATCAATCTCACCTGCCAATCGTACTTTGGCTTCTATGATCCAGCGAATATCCTCAGGAAGATTCAGACGCCTAAATGCCTTCATTCTTTCCAATCTGCGTTCATCAATTTTCCTAAGCACATCTTGGGGAAGAGTTGAAAATCTGTTTTTTAGTGTTGCAAGAGATGCTTCCATGTCTAATTAACTTTGTTAAGAAAATGAAAGAGAAAATTTATAACGAAACAACTAAACAGAAATAAAAGAAACCTAATAAAGAGAAAACTTGGGTTTTCTCCTAATAAGCTATTTAATAACTCACAAACAACACTAAAGCAAAATTAAAATAAAATGAAACAAACAAAAGAACAAAAGAAATTAAAAAGAAGTAAACAAGTTAGAAATTTGGGTTGCCTCCCAAAAGCACATTATTTATAGTCTTTAGCTTGACTATAACTAGATCTTGATCATGGAGGATAATACACAAAGTATATCATCTCGATAATTATGGAAAGATAGACTTTTGCCAATTTTAATGAGTCAAGCCAGCTTGATTTGAGTCTGCATGGAAAAAAATTAAGATAGAAATTATTTAATATTTTATAATTAAGCTCATAATTTTTAAAAACTTTCCAATGAGCTCTTTTTCTTGCTCTAAATTTTCTTAAGAAATTGAGATAAGAAGGTAGTGGAGTTGAATCAAGAGTCGGTGAGTGCTCAGTTGATAGTGATGAATGCTTCTTATTTTCTTCCAAGTCATCAAATTGATATTCTGTATGGTTTGGCATATTTGGTGTTGTTTTCACCAAACAAATTGAAAGAGTTTCCTTTGAGTTCTCTTTTTCAAATACCTCTTCAATTTCCCTATCAATTGCAACCACTCCGTAGATATCATCCATGAGAGAAGGATATTTGAAATTTTTAGGCAAATTGGGCTCAACCTCTTCCTTTTTATCTTGCTTGCTTGAAGTATCTGGTTGATCAATCATCTCTTCTACATCATTACTCAAAGAAATTGCCAAGCATTGCTCTCTATAATGTTCTTCAATTTGGCTTGTCAAGTTACCATGGCCTTGAGTATCTAGTGGACTAGCGAATTGTTCCATTTGTACATCAAAATTTGTATTGTGGCTATTCCATTGACTCATCCTATCTTCCAAACTTTCACATCGTTCATGAGTAGCATTTATGAATCTTTCCAATACTGCTTCATAAGATGGTCTGTGCTCCTCAAATGGTGCATGATCTTGAAAATCATATTGATAAGGATATCATGAATTGTTACCTTGATCGCATTAGTTTTCCCATGAAAAGCTTGAATAGTCACTCCATCCTGAGTTATTTATGTTAGAATATGGATAATTCTCATGCCTATTATAATTTGAAAAAAATTATACCAGCTTTGCATATTGGTATTCAAAATTCAAGTGATTACCTCCACATAAATTATAACTCAAACATGAATTAAATAAAGTATTAGCATCAAGTTTATCAATTAAGATAGCCAATGTATCGATTTTAATGTTTAACTTACTAAAACCATCCTCACCATACATGTTTGCTGCTCCATTTAGCATCACTCCTTCATCGCACTATTACAAGTTATGGAAAGCCACCTTCTTTTTTTTAAAAAATTCCTGCGAAATAATAAAAAAACAGAAAAGAAAAACAAAATCTAAAGTAATAGAGTATATCAATCTATTGATATTGTCAAAAATTGCCTTCCCCGGCAACGGCGCCAAAAACTTGTTGCGCAATTTTCGCAAGTGTACAGATCGTTTACAAGTAATAAAATGATGAGTGAGTATCGTTCCCACGAGGAAGGGTTTGTCAAGTATGAGGGAGTATCGTTTCCACGAGGAAGGGTTTGTCAAGTACCAATTTTTAAGATTACTCTATTATTTAGAAAATCAATTATGAGATTTTATATTTTAAGCTAAAATGAAATTGAAGTAAATAAATAATGATAAATATGAAAATAAGATTAAAGGTCTAGGATTTAGAATTCATCAATTTATCACATATGATTTCTTTATAATTTTTAGATGGATTATTTTTGCTGGAATTAATGATTAGATTTCCCTAAATTATATGATATTCTCTCTCAAGATACAACATGTGTGTTCATATTAACCTTACGTCTACTCTCATGATCATAAGCAATTAACACAAACCCATTAAGTTTTATGAAAATTCTTTTTAAAAATCACAAAGGAGTATTCTTATCTCTAAGCAATACATTCCCTAGGTCAATTATCCTAATGAACTAATATTGTGCTTCCACTCTCGCTACTTCACACAATATTTTAAATCATGTAATTAATGGCCAGTTAATTACAAGCATTAAGTTCTAAGATAAAAGATTAATTCCAACAATCAAATCCAATCAATTAAATATAAATAATCATATGCAAGTCAAAAGATTACATCTAAATCCTAGAAAATAAAATTAGCTATTCATAATTAAAAGAAAAGAAATAATTAAATTAACAATAAAAATAATAAACATAATAATAACTTATAATTAAATTCAAGAATAGAGTTTAGAGAGAACTTGTTTTGAGATACAATCTTTGATGAACTCGAACTCCAAAAACTCCTCTTCTTGATCAAAATAATAATAAAAGAAATATACTCTAAGAAAATATTTATAACTCTCTCTACATCTTTTTTATGGATTTTCTTTGATGCTCTTTCCCTTTGCCAAGCATGATATTTATAGACATATTTGGTGGAAGAATTCAAGTTCCATTAAAATTCTTACATCAAAATTCAACATTGATGGTTAGGTTGGCCACCAACCATTGAATTCCTTCATCAATATTCAAAAATGGTTAGGTTAGCTACCAACCATTGAATTTTGGCCACCAACCATTGAATTTCTTCATCAATATTCAAAAATGGTTAGGTTGGCTACCAACCATTGAATTTATTTCTCATGGATTGAAAACTTGAATCATTGCTTGCATCATTATTTTTATGACATCACTGTCTGCATCATTTATTTTATTACATCATTGTGACATCATTTTGATATGCAAAAATAAAATAAAAATACTTAAAATATATTATAATTTATTTATAAAATGTAGAACTATTTATTTCTAAAAATATGTAATAATATTATTGTATTTTCGAGAACTGACTAAAATTTAAGTTTAAACAAATAAAATAACTCTAAAAATATTGAGTTATCATACATCTACTCTTGTGATCATAAGCAATTAACACAAACCCATTAAGTTTTATGAAAATCCTTTTAAAAATCACAAAAGAGTATTCTTTTTTCTAAGCAATACATTCCCTAGGTCAATTATCTTAATGAACTAATATTGTGCTTCCACTCTCGCTACTTCACTCAATATCTTAAATCATGCAATTAATGGCCAGTTAATTACAAGCATTTAGTTCTAAGATAAAAGATTAATTCCAACAATCAAATCCAATCAATTAAATATAAATAATCGTATGCAAATCAAAAGATTACATCTAAATCCTAGAAAATAAAACTAGCTATTCATAATTAAAAGAGAAGAAACAATTAAATTAACAATAAAAATAATAAACATAATAATAACTTATAATTAAATTCAAGAATAGAGTTTAGAGAGAACTTATTTTGGGGTACAATCTTTGATGAACTCAAGCTTCCAAAAATTCCTCCTCTTGATCAAAATAAAAAAAATAAAATAAATCTACTCTAAGAAAGCATATGAAAATCTCTCTACATATTTTTTTTTTATGGATTTTCTCTGATGCTATTTTCCTTTGCCAAGTATGGTATTTATAGGCATGCTTGGTGGAAGAATTCAAGTTCCATTAAAATTCTTACATCAAAAATTCAACATTGATGGTTAGGTTAGCCACCAACCATTGAATTTTTACATCAAAAATTCAACAATAGTTAGGTTGGCCATTAACTATTGAATTTATTTCTCATAGATTGAAAACTTGAATCATTATTTGCATTATTATTTTTATGACATCACTGCCTGCATCATTTATTTTATTGCATTATTGTGATATCATTTTGATATGCAAAAGTAAAATAAAAATACTTAAAATATGTTATAATTTATTTATAAATTGTAGAACTATTAATTTCTAAAAATAAGTAATAATATTATTGCATTCTCGAGAATTGAGCTAAAATTTAAGTTTAAACAAATAAAATAACTCTAAAAATATAGAGTTATCAAAAATTATGAGGTTGCCACAATTGCTAGTCTTTTTTAGGGGAGTTAACCGATGCCTTTTTGTAGGAGACAACAGTTTGAAGAATTGGAAAAAGGTAAGTCACTTCCTCTACCATCAATTGAGCAAGCACCAATTCTTGAGTTAAAGCCACTTCGTACACATCTCAGGCATGCATTAATTAGTCCTAATGATACTTTGCCTATGATTGTGAATGCAAACTTTAATGATGTTCAACTTGAGAAAAAATTGAAAATTTTGAGGAAAATTAAATCAACAGTGGGTTGGAATATTTTTGACATTAAAGGGATTAGTCCAACTATTTGCATGCATAGAATTTTGATGGAGGATAACCACAAGCCTATAATTGAACATCAATGTAAGTTGAATCCAAACATGAAAGAAGTAGTTAGGGCGGAGATTACTAAATTATTAGATGTAGGAATAATTTATCCCATTTCTGATAGCTTTTGAGTTAGTCCTATGCATGTAGTACCCAAAAAAGGTGGAATGACTGTCGTGAAAAATGAAAATAATGAATTGCTTCCCACTAGGACCGTAATAGGTTGGAGAATGTGCATTGACCATAGGAAGCTGAATAATGCTACCCGAAAGGATCACTTTCCTTTGCCTATTTAGAAAGGCTTGCAGGTAATGCATATTTTTGTTTTCTAGATGGTTATTCAAGGTATTTTCAAATTCCCATTGCTCCTGAAGACCAAGAAAAGACCACTTTTACATGTCCCTATGGTACTTTTGCATATAGAAGATTGCCTTTTGGTTTGTGTAATGCCCCTGCTACTTTTCAACGTTGCATGTTGTCTATTTTCTCTGATTTTGTTGAGAAGTCCATAGAGGTCTTTATGGATGATTTTACTGTGTATGGTTCTTCTTTTGATGCATGCTTAGAAAACTTGAGAAAAGTTTTGCAATGTTGTGTTGAGTGCAATTTAGTGCTAAATTAGGAGAAGTGCCATTTTATGGTACAAGAGGAAATTATTTTGGGACATAAAATTTCTCAAGTAGGAATTGAGATAGATAGGGAAAAGTTAGAGACTATTGAAAAATTGCCTCCACCTACCAATGTAAAAGGGATAAGAAGTTTTCTTGGCCATGCCGATTTTTATCATCGGTTTATCAAAGATTTTTCTAAAATTGCTAAGCCTCTTTATGATTCGCTTAATAAAGATGCTACTTTTGATTTTAACCAAGAGTGCTTGAGTGCTTTTGACAGGCTAAAGAAAGCTTTGATTTTAGCTCCCATTATTGCATCGCCTGATTAGAGTTTGCCATTTAAAATCATGTGCGACGCAAGTGACTTTGCAATTGGAGCTTTCTTAGGTCAAAGAAAGGACAAAAAGGTACATGTGATATACTACACCAGCAAGATCTTAAATGATGCACAAAAAAATTATGCAACTACTGAAAAGGAGATGTTAGCGATGATAGTGGCAATAGACAAATTTCGCTCCTACTTGGTTGGGTCAAAAGTTATAGTCTTCACAGACCATGTAGTAATTAGGTACCTAATGTCCAAGAAAGATGCCAAACCTAGATTAATCAGATGAGTACTTTTGCTTCAAGAGTTTGACTTAGAAATCAAGAACAAGAAAGGAGTGGAGAATGTGGTTGCTGACCATTTGTCTAGATTGGAAAGAGAGCAAATAGCTAAAGATGGTGAGCTAGTCAATGATTATTTTTCAGAGGAGCAGTTATGGGTAGTGAAAGGATCAACTCCATGGTTTGCTGATTTTGTCAATTACTTGGTGAGTGGAATCATTCCTAGTGATTTTTCTTATCATCAGAAGAGGAAATTTCTTGCAGATGTCAAGTATTATTTCTGGGATGAACCATTACTTTTCAAGTATTATGGAGATGGGATGATCAGAAGATGCGTGCCAGAAGAGGAAATTCCAAGCATTTTAGAGCATTATCACTCTAAGGAAAGTGGAGGGCATGCAAACACAGATAAGACAATTGCAAAGGTGTGGCAATGTGATTTTTATTGGCCTTCTATGTTTAAGGATGCCAAAAACTTTGTGATGTCTTGTGATCATTGCCAAAGAACAGGGAACATAACTAGAAACCATGCTGCTTAATGGGATTTTAGAGGTTGAAATATTCAATGTTTGGGGGATTGATTTCATGGGACCATTCCCTTCATCCCTAAACAATCGATATATTTTGGTAGCGGTCGATTATGTGTCGAAGTGGGTTAAAGCAATTGCAAGTGCCACCAATGATTCTAGAGTTGTGCTGAGATTTATTAAGAAGAATATTTTTGCTTGATTTGCTGTTAAGAGAGCCATTATCAGTGATGGAGGCTCCCATTTTTGTAACCAGGCTTTTGACACTTTGTTAAAGAAAAGTGGAGTCAACTATAGAGTAGCCACTCCGTATCATCCTCAAATGAGTGGTTAGGTGGAAATTTCAAATAAAGAATTGAAGAATATTTTAGAAAAGACAGTGAATAACTCTAGGAAGGATTGGGCACTCAAATTAGATGATGCTTTATGGGCATATAGGACTGCTTTCAAGACCCCAATTGGTATGTCTCTATACTGACTTGTCTTTGGTAAAGCATGTCACTTACCTATGGAGCTTAAACATAAAGCTTATTGGGCAATAAGAAAGTTGAATATGGATGTGGAAGCTGCTAGTTGTAAGAGGTTACTTCAATTGAGTGAGCTTGAAGAGATACGACTGGAAGCTTATGAAAACGCCAAGATTTATAAAGAACGCACCAAATGTTGGCATGACAAACACATTCGTAAGAGGCACTTCGAAGAAGGCCAATGGGTATTGCTTTTTAACTCACATTTAAAACTTTTTCCAGGGAAGTTGAGATTTAGATGGTCAGGACCGTTTCAAGCAGTGAAGGTATATCATCATGGAGCTGTAAAACAATGCAGGAGAAACATTCAAAGTAAATGGACAATGCCTTAAACATTATTTCATTAGAGATTTGGTGGAACAAGGGATAATTTACTTCTTAAAAGAGGCCACTTGATCAAAATTCTAAGAAAGTCTAGCTAAAGACTATAAATTAAGCCATTTTGGGAGGTAGCCCAAATTTCTAACTTCTTTATTTATTTATTTTTTCTAGTTTACAAAATAAAAAATTTTAAAAAAAATAAAAAAAAAATAAAAAAAAATTTGATGTTTTCTTTTTATGTGATTAGTTTCTTATACTTGCTTTTAGTGTTGTTTCATGATATTTTATAGGAAACACGGAAGTAGAATGCATGTCCTGCTTACAATTTGGAATCCACTTTTCTATAAGAAGGAGTATTTTCTTTCTTTTAGTTTGTTTCTTTGACATTGAGGACAATATCCATTGCAAGTTTGGGGGAGGTTTAGTTTGTTTTTTATTTTCAGTCATTTCTTTTGTATTTTGATGAATAAATTTAAAATTTTTACTCTTTTATTGATAAAATATGCTTATGTTAAATAATTTGATAAAAGGCTAATGATTGATTATTATTGCTATATGTGGACAATTTATTAAAGTATTTCAAGTTGAGCAACTATTTTGGGTAATAAATTAACTTTTATTAAGATTATGTTTTGATTTATTTTGCATTATGTTGATTGTATTGAAATTGTGTATGCTTACTTAGAGGGGGCTTCTATATATTTTTTATCTTCATTTGTCTTACCTATCTTAGAATATGTTTTTGCAAACTTTTGAGGCAAAATTTTAAATTCATTTTGAAAGAGAGATATGATTTAGGCATTGTTTGTTTAGCCTATTACTTATATCCAACCTTATTTTAATTTTTCCCCTAGTTTGCCCCTTTGTGCCTTGTTAATTTTAGCCTTCTTTCTTTGTTAATGAACCTTAATTGTTACCTTCACCCTAATTGTAAGATAATTTTGTCATGTTCACATTCCAATGAATAGAAAAGGGAATTATTGAAGTTTGGGGATCTCTAATAACTAAGAGTATTATTCATTTTAAAAGACCACCTTATGCTTAAAATAAGTTTAGGGGAAAACAAGAAAATTGAATAAAATAAAAGTTAGTAATTCTTGCTTATCTTTAAAATGATGTTGTTGGGAAAAAAAAAAAGGAGAGAGAAAAAAAGAAGGGGGATTAAAAGAAGAAAACATTGAAAAAGAATAGTGCTTAAGATGAAAAGGATCCTTTATTAATATAATCCCTTTATTTGAGTTGTTGATTTTGTAAACTTGGCATAATTATTTTACTTTTGTTCATTTATCCTTTTCTTTGTTCAACCAAAAGACCTTGTGTTACCCCCATTACAAGTCTAGTCAAGACCTATTAATCTCTCTTGATTTGTGAATTTCATTAGCGGAGATTGTTTGCATTAATATGCTTATGAGATTTGTACATCTATTGTATATCTTTTGATAGAGGCATTTAAAGATATCAGTGTGTATATGCCTATCTGAAGTGCAACAATTTTTTTGCGGTTGATTTAATGCATGGTTATTCAATGCATGATTAAGATGAGGATTATTTTGAACCTGAGATAGAAGCTTGACTTGCAATACTATTGATATGTTGTTTGTAAATATTAATTTCTTGAGACCTTTGAAAAATTATTCAAACTAAGCATGAGAGGATTAAATTTCCTTTTTGAAATAAATATTTGAAAGTTTAGAGTTTTATAAGTGTTTGTGAGTATCACCACTGGAAACCCTCATGAGACTATAACTCGTCTTCTATGGGGCACCTAGGGGTTTAAAGGCTTATTATATATACTAAATACAATCGTAATTTCCTACAAAAGTGAACTAGTTTAGTTTTTGAATTTTCTTTTGCTTGAGGACAAACAAAAATTTAAGTTTGGGGGCTTGATAACTCTATATTTTTAGAGTTATTTTATTTGTTTAAACTCAAATTTTAACTCAGTTTTTGAGAATGCAATAATATTATTACTTATTTTTAGAAATAAATAATTCTACAATTTATAAATAAATTATAATATATTTTTAGTATTTTTATTTTATTTTTGCAAATCAAAATGATGTTACAATGATGTAATAATATCATTACTCAGGCGATGATGTCATTTTATAAATGATACAGGCAATGATGTCATTTTATAAATGATGCAGGTAATGATGTCATAAAATTAATAATGGAAGAGATGATGTCATGAGAATAATAATGTAATCAATGATGCAACATGGTTGAAAATAAAGATGAAATTTGTCTATAAATAAGCATTACCTTCCTTCTCCAAAATAAAAATTCAAAGTAGCAAAACATTAGATGTAGAGAGATTTTCATATGCTTTCTTAGAGTATATTTCTTTTATTGTTATTTTGACTAAAAAGAGGAGTTTTTGGAAGCTTGAGTTCATCAAAGATTGTATCCCAAAACAAGTTCTTTCTAAACTCTATTCTTGAATTTAATTATAAGTTGTTATTATGTTTATTGTTAATTTAAATATTTCTTCCTTTTTAACTATGAGTAGCTAGATTTATTTTTCTAAGATTTAGATGTAATCTCTTGGTTATTTTATGGTGTTCTATGATTGATTGATTGAGTGTTTCAATTATTGGAATTAATTTTTCGTTTTAGGACTTAATGCTTGTGAATACTTGATCACTATTTACATGTTTAAAGATATTATGTGAAGTAGCGAGAGCGGAAGTATAATATTAGTTCATTAAGATATTAGACCTAGGGTACATGATGCTTGGAGATAAGAACACTCCTTTATGATTGTTTAAAGGATTTCCATAAAATTTAATGGGTTTATGTTAATTGCTTGTGATCATGAAAGTAGACATAAGGTTAACATGAATACTTGTGATTTATCTTGAGAGAGAACTTCACATAATTAAGAGAAAATCTAATCATTAATTCTAATAAAATTAAACTAACTAAGCAAGCATAAGAACACCATAGGTAATTAATTGATGAAATCTAAATCCTAGGATTTACATACATTGAATTAGTTTTTTAAATTTTGTAATTAATTATTCTATTGTTGGGTATAGTTTTAGTGAATTATTATACTACTAAATTACTTATCTCAATAATATTCTGTTTAGGAAAGTGATTTTTAAGTGGGACAGCTGTGACCCCATCACTTACCTGGGAATTTATCTTGAGGTGATTTTTTAGTTCAATTATTTATACTTTACTTATCTATGCAATAGCACTAAATATCTAGTTTAATTTTAATTATAAGATTTTTTGAATGATAGTCTAAATAATAAAATATTCAATAATTTTGATAATTGTTAATACTTTCTCATGGGATCGACACTTATTTCACTACTATATTAGTTGTTTACGGTATGTGCACTTGCATAAATCGCGCAACAATTTTCTAATCCAACTATTATTGAAGTATTTTAAAATTTTATGACAATTATATCATTTTGTATGAAAAAATTATTTTTTATACTAAGTATTTTTTATAAGAAGTATTAAGTTATTTTTTAAAATAAAGAAATTAAAATAACAAAATTTTAACCAGTAACCATATGATAAGTTGGTAAAGGATTTTGCACAAAAGCTATATTTTGTAAGTCCTTAAGGTTAAAAAATAATGACTAAAATAACATAAAATTTGTAAAATTATAGAGATTTTTATAAAAATAAGCTATATTTTGTAAATTATGAAAAATTTAAAATAATGGTTAAAATCACCAATATTTTATAAATTTGCAGAGTAAAAAGTAATATTTTAGTAAATTTTTTAGGTTATCTGATATTCATAAATTTACAAAGAATTTTGTAAAAAAGTGATGTATTTTTTAAATATAATTATTATAAAATAATGGTTAAAAATAATGACATTTTGTAAATTTATTGAAAACTTTATAAAAAATAGCCATATTTTATAATTCATTGAGATTACAAAATAATGGGAAAAATCTAAAATATTTTGTAAATATATTGATAATTTTGTTAAGAATTATCATATTTTACAAATTTTAATGTTACAAGATAATTTTCAAAATCAATAATATTTTGTAAATATCATAAGAATTTTGTAACCAATGGTTATATTTTGTAATTTCTCAAGGTTACAAAATACTATCAAAATTAGTGATATTTTATAAATTTCCTGATAATTTTATAAAAAATAGCTATATTTTGTAATTCTTTAAAATTACAAAATAATAGCTAAAATTAGAAATATTTTATTAATATATTGATAATTTTGTAAACGATAGTTATATTTTGTAATTCTTTAATATTAAAAAGTAATGGCTACAAATAGAAAAATTTTGTAAATATATTGATAATTTTGTAAAAAAGTGATATATCTTGTAAATTTTAATATTATAAAATAATTGTTAAAATCAGAGATATTTTGTAAAAATCATGAGGATATTGTAAAAAATGCTCCTATTTTATAATTTCTTAATGTTACAAAATAATGGCTAAGATCATAAATATTTTGTAAATTTCTTGAGAATTTTATAAAAAAGAGTAATATTTTTTAATTTCTTGATATTACAAAATAGTGGCAAAAATATTTTGTAAATATATTGATATTTTTGTAAAAAAGTGCTATATTTTGTAAATATTAAGGTTACAAAATAATTGTTAAAATCAAGGATATTTTGTAAATTTCTTGATAATTTTGTAAAAAATAGCTATATTTTGTAATTCCTTAAAATTACAAAATAATGGCCAAAATCATGAATATTTTATAAATTTCTTGAGAATTTTATAAAAACAGCAATATTTTGTAATTTCTTAGTATTACAAAATAATGGTAAACTATTTTATAAATATATTGATAATTTTGTTAAAAAATGCCATATTTTATAAATCTTAATGTTACAAAATAATTGTCAAAATCAGTGATATTTTATAAATTTCTTGAGAATTTTGTTAAAAATAGCTATATTTTATAATTCCTTAAGATTATAAAATAATGGCCAAAATCATGAATATTTTGTAAATTTCTTGAGAATTTTGTAAAAAAGAGCAATATTTTGTAATTTTTTGATATTACAAAATAGTGGCTAAAATATTTTATAAATATATTGGTAATTTTGTAAAAAAGTGTCATATTTTATAAATTTTAAGGTTACAAAATAATTTTCAAAATCAGTGATATTTTGTAAATTTCTTGAAAATTTTGTAAAAAATAGCTATATTTTGTAATTCCTTAATATTACAAAATAATGGCCAAAATCATGAATATTTTGTAAATTTCTTGAGAATTTAGTAAAAAAGAACAATATTTTGTAATTTCTTGAGATTACAAAATAGTGGCTAAAATATTTTGTAAATATATTAATAATTTTTAAAAAAAGTGCCATATTTTGTAAATCTTAAGATTACAAAATAATTGTTAAAATCGTGATATTTTGTAAATTTCTTAAGAATTTTATAAAAAATGACTATATTTTATAATTTCTTAAGTTTACAAAATAATGGCCAAAATCATGAATATTTTGTAAAAAAGAGCAATATTTTACAATTTCTTGAGATTACAAAATAATGGAAAAGATTTTTTGTAAATATATTGATAATTTTATAAAAAAAGTGTCGTATTTTGTAAATCTTGATATTACAAAATAATTGTCAAAATCAGTAATATTTTATAAATTTCTTGAGAATTTTGTAAAAAGTAGCTATATTTTGTAAATTCTTAAAATTACATAATAATGGCCAAAATCATGAATATTTTGTAAATATCTTGAGAATTTTGTAAAAGATGTGCATATTTTGTAAATGCTTAATATTATAAAATAATTACGAAAATTAGATATATTTTATAAACTGTTTGAGAATTTTATAAAAAAATTGTCATATTTTGTGTTGACCTAAGTTATTTCAAAACTTAGTCAATCTCTATTTTCATCTTGTCAATCAAATTGAAAGCTATCTAATGTTTGTTTAAGTGTTTATTTTGTAGATTATAACTTGTTCAATTGATTGGATTTAAAAAAAAAAAAAAAGATTGAGATCTCCTTAAGTATGTTGCATAGCTTCTGAATCGCGACCATTATACTAGAATCACGACTGCGACCACTAAATCACGACCGCAACCATGTTATCGCGACCAAAATCTTCAGAAGGCAATTAATTCAAATTCATATAGAGCGAATCCCGACCTCCCTTCGCGACCACAACTCCATGCTCGATATTGGATTCGCGACTGTGAAAATGTAGTCGCGATCGCGACTTTCATACTGAATTCAAATGCTGCAATAGATATATGGAGGAGCTAGCTAATAAAAGCCACGTGTCACTAGCCATTGTGGAATATGGAGATCATGACCACTAAGATTTATTCACGACTACAAAAACACAGTCGCGATCGCGAAATGATGGTTGCGACCGTGACTTTGGTCAAAATACAGATTTGAAGCAAGATTTTAAAGGTGTCATGAAATCATTAACTTCATACTATTTCTAATGGGAATTTGAAGAATAAAATCATATAAATACCTTTTTCAAACATCCTAACAAGTATAACAACATCTATTGAGAGCCAAATCTTTGCAATTTCAAATCTCATATCTTAATCTTTCATTGTTATTATTTGATTGTTGTAAGAGTATTGATTGCTCAAATTAGGTTGAGTGTTAGCCTTGAAAACACAAGTATTAGGTTGAGAGTGAGCCATTAGAAAACTCTTGTATTGATTTGAGTGTGAGCCTAAAGGAAACACTTGATAGAGTTGTGTGTGAGCCATCAAAACACATTGTAAGTTTAGAGTGAGCTTGAAACTCCTTGTAAGTATCAATTAGTAGTAGAATACCCAATTGAGATTGGGGAGTGGATGTAGGGTCCGTTAATACCCAAACCACTATAAAATCGATTGTGTTCATTCTCTTTCCCTATCTTCTCTCTATCTAAATTTTCAATTTTCCACCAATTCAATCATCCTTCTTGGTGCATTAGGGCAAACATTTTATAAATCATCATCTATATAAGTTTGGAAATGGAAATGAGTTTTCCATATCAATTAGTCCCTCAAAATCAATTAGTCCTGTATGTTTTGAATAGTGCATTCTTTGTAATTTATTAATGTCAAATGTCCAATCTCAATGCCTAGTCACTTTGTTATAGGTATACAATATAAATGGATGTAATACTAGCTAATAATTTCCAAAATTCTTACTTGACAAGGAAAAAGCTCATGTTGTATATGTAATTTGATGTCAACGGGATAATTCATATAAAGATTTTTATAGCCTGACAAGTTGTAGAAATTTAGTTGAGAATTATAAGTTTTATATTAGTTCCATATTTTAAGATTGATAATAGCTGCAGAGAGAAATCTATCTTTTGTTTTAGGGAATGGTCCACTTCCCTTTCTCTCACTATCTATTGTTTAATCAGAGCCTTATTGTGAACTCTCAATTTTACACCCTCATCATCCAACCACAACTTTAGCACTTGTTAAGTTTAACACACTACACAAAGCTGTTACGGTAGTCCCGCTAACTAATTAGTAGGCAAGGTTTCCCAAAAGAAAATTTTTTTAGACTTCAATTACATTACCACCAGACATCCAAAATTTTCAAACTCTATACCAGCAACCAATCTCTAAAAAAAAAAAAAGAAACCTCAAAAAATGTGCTAGCACCGCATGGCTGCCACAAAACAGGAGTGTGGCGCTGTGTTAGACCTGTGCAGCACCGCATGCCTTGTTTGCGGCATGCCACAAATGTTTGGTGCGGCATCGCACAGGCCTAGTGTTGCGTCGCACCAGGCTCTACGAGCTTCTGATCCCTATGGGCCCCACCTGCACAGAAAATGACCTTTTTACCCCTTTCAGTCCAAATTTCAGCCATTTCTAGCCCTACCCCTCATGGTCTTTTCACATTTTTATTACCTAACCCTCACCCACTTTTCCTATAAATGCCTCCTTCATCCTTCATTCCAACACACCTCTTGAATTTGAGTATATTGCTATTCTCAAATTCCTCTCTTCTTCTCCCTCCAATCACTCTCTAATTAATTAATTAATTACTTCACCCTAACTAAGTTAATTAATCTTATTAATTAACTAAAACTCTTTTTTTAATTAATCACTAAGTTAATTAATCAATAATCTTTTTAATTAATTAATTAATCACTCTTTTTTTCAAAAAACAAATCCTTTTTTTCCAAAATCAAATTAATCCTTTTTCTCAATCCACTTTTCATCCAAATTAATTAATTAATCTTTTTAATTAATTAATCCATCCATCATTTTCTTTATATTAATTAGTTAATTAATCATTTTAATTAATTAATTAATTTCTAATCCATCCAATCACCCGGTCCTGATTAAATGGAATTTCAGTATGGTAAAACCCTCCATCCACCAAAAGCAAAGGTATCACCCTTTTTCTCTCACTCTCAAAACACTCAAACCAAAATCAATCTGATCAACTCTTAAACCCCTCCACCTAATCGTGAAACGAACTACATGGGTTTTGATCCTCATTCAATGGGGTACGTAGGCATGTTTGAAATCTAAATCCAAACCCCAAATCCAAATCCCAATCAATCCCCTTTTCCCCCTTTTTAAAATTAATTTGTGAATATTTTATTTTCATCATGCATTCATGTTATGTCATATTCATGCATTCTCTTTAATATCATCATGTAAATGTCATTCATGAAATCCAATTTTTAAGTAAAATTAAACTTAAAAGCCAAATTTTGATTATTTAAAACCAAAAACCTAGTCCCTAAACTCAACCTGGTTCAAAGGCTAGTAATTTTTATCCTTGGGTAAATTAATTAAAAAATTAATGAATTGGAGTCAATTTGGATTTTTTTCTTAATATTTTCCCAACTAAATAAAATTAAGGTGGCGACTCCTAAAAAATCATTTTCAAAATCAAAACCAAATCCAAACCCGAGAGTTTCATCGTGAGTCTAAACTCGAATGAGCATCCTGGTTCCCTCTAGCGGACTGGGCCGGTACTCGGGCGAGGCCTCACACTTATATGCACTATTATTCTGCGGTTATTACTTTAATAACTTAATGGACTACTCATAAACAAAATTCTAATTAGCAAGAACACAAGAAATAGGATAATTTATTGTTATTTATGCCATTTACACCTATGATATTAGTTTTCAGTTCAAAGGCAGTTATTGATACTTGTTAAAGTTGCCTAACATTGTATGTTTAAAATAAATTTGGCTCTCATAAATGAACAACGATGATAGGTAGGCTTCACTATCCTAAAATCTTGACTTCCTCTCACCAGATATCTTATACTTCCCAATCAATCAGTATATACTAAGGAATAAATTTAACTGATCCCTTGCTATTTAGAAAGCCAAGTAAGCAATAATCATTTCCAAACATAAACAACAATTTACTTCCAGTTGTAGTAACAATATAGCCATTAAACATAAAGCAAATATTGACTCATTGAAGAACAACATATCGTAGTGTTGCGCGATTTCTACAAGTATACAAGTCGTGCCAAGTAATAGTGTGTGAATAAAGTGTCAAATCCACAGGGAAGGGTTGACAAGTACCAAAATTAAGATTACTCTATTATTTAGAAAATCAACTATGAGAATTTATATTTTAAGCTAAAGTGAAATTCAAGTAAATAAATGATGATAAATATGAAATAAGATCAAAGGTCTAGGATTTAGAATTCATCAATTAATCACATATGATTTCTTTATAATCTCTAAATGGATTATTTTTGCTGGAATTAATGATTAGATTTTCCTAAATTATATGATGTTCTCTCTCAAGATACAATATGTGTATTCATATTAACCTTACATCTACTCTCTTGATCATAAGCAATTAACACAAACCCATTAAGTTTTATGGAAATCCTTTTAAAAATCACAAAGGAGTATTCTTATCTCTAAATAATACATTCCCTAGGTCAATTATCCTAATGACCTAATATTATATTTCCACTCTTGCTACTTCACACAATATCTTAAATCATACAATTAATGGCTAGTTAATTACAAGCATTAAGTTCTAAGATAAAAGATTAATTCCAACAATCAAATCCAATCAATTAAATATAAATAATCATATGCAAATCAAAAGATTACATCTAAATCTTAGAAAATAAAATTAGCTACTCATAATTGAGAAGGAAGAAATAATTAAATTAACAATCAAAATAACAAACATAATAACAACTTATAATAAAATTCAAGAATAAAGTTTAGGAAGAACTTGTTTTCAAATACAATCTTTGATGAACTTGAGCTCCAAAATCTCCTCCTCTTGATCAAAATAACAATAAAAAAATATACTATAAGAAAGTATATGTAACTCTCTCTAAATCTATTTTTTGCTACTTTGAGTTATGATTTTGGAGAAGGGAGGTAATGCCTATTTATACGCAAATTCCATCTTCATCTTCAACCATATTGTATCATTGATTACATCATTATTTTTATGACATAATCGCCTGCATTATTATTTTCATGATATCATAGCTTGCATCATTAATTTTATGATATCATTGCCTGCATCATTTATAAAATGACATCATTATCTGCATCATTATGACATCATTTTGATATGCAAAAAATAAAATAAAAATACTAAAAACATATTAGAATTTATTTAAAAATTGTAAAACTATTTATTTCTAAAAATAAGTAATAATATTATTGCATTCTCGAAAACTGAGCTAAAATTTGAGTTTAAATAAGTAAAATAACTCTAAGAATATATAGTTATCACACCACCAAATTTAAGTTTTTGCTTGTCCTCAAGCAAAAGAAAATTCAAAACCTAAACTAATCTACTTTCGCAGGAAATTACAATTGTATTTAGCATATGCAACAAGCCTTTAAACCCCTAAGTGTCCCATAGAGGACGAGTTGTAATCTCATGAGGATTTCTAGTGGTGATACCCATAAATACTTATAAAACTCTAAATTTTTAACTGTTTATAATAAAATATCACAAAAAGGAAAGTTAATCCTCTCGTACTTATGTTGAATAATTTTTCAAAGGCCTCAAGAAATTAATATTTATAAACAACATATCAATAGTATTGCAAGTCAAGCTTCTATCTCAAGTTCAAAATAATCCTCATCTTAATCATGCATTGAATAACCATGCATTAAATCAATCGCAAAGAAATTGTTGCACTTCAGATAGGCATATACACACTAATATCTTTAAATGCCTCTATCAAAAGATATAAAATTGATGTCCAAATCTCATAAGCATGTTAATGCAAATAATCTCCACTAATAGAATTCACAAATTAAGAGAAATCAATAGGTCTTGATTAGGCTTGTAATGAGGCTAACACAAGGTATTTTGGCTAAACAAAGAATAGGTTAAATGAATAAAAGTAAAATAATTATGCTAAGTTTACAAAATCAATAGCTCAAATAAAGGAATTATATTAATGAAAGATCCCTTTCATCTTAAGCACTATTTTTTTTCAATGTTTTCTTCTTTTAAGCCCTCCTCTTTTTTTTTTTTTTTTTTTTTCCAACAACATCATTTTAAGGGTAAGCAAGAATTACTAACTTTTATTTTATTCAATTTTCTTGCTTTCCCCCAAACTTATTTTAAGTAGAAGGTGGTTATTTAAAATGAATAATACTCTCAGTTATTAGAGATCCCCAAACTTCAATAATTCCCTTTTTTTTCATTAGAATGTGAACTTGACAAAATTATCTCATAAATAGGGTGAAGGATAACAATTAAGGTTAATTAATAAATAAAGAAAGCCAAAATTAAAAAGGCACAAAGGGGTAAACTAGGGGAAAAAAATTAAAGTAAGGGTGGATATAAGTAATAGGCTAAACAAACAATGCTAAATCATATCTCTCTTTCAAAATGAATTCAAAATTTTGCCTCAAAAGTTTGCAAAAACATGTTCTAAGATAGGTGAGGCAAATGAAGATAAAAAATGTATAGAAGCTCTCCCTAAGTAAGCATATATAAATTCAATGCAATCAAAATAATGCAAACCAAAGCAAAATATAATCTTAATGAAAGTTAATTTCTTACCCAAAATAATTGCTCAACCTAAAATACTTTAATAAATTTTCCATAAATACCAATTATAATCTATCATTGGTTTTTCATCAAATTATTTAACACAAGCATATTTTATCAATAAAAGAGTAAAAATTTTAAATTTATTTATATAAACACAAAAGAAATGACTGAAAACAAAAAACAAACTAAACCTCTTCCAAACTTGCAATGGACATTATCCTCAATGTCAAAGAAACAAACCAAAAGAAAGAAAATACTCCCTCTTGTAGAAAAGTGGATTCCAAATTGTAAACAGAACATGCATTCCACTTCCTTGTTTCCTATAAAACATCATGAAATAACACTAAAAGCAAGCATGAGAAATTAATCACACAAAAATAAAACATCATCTTTTTTTTGTATTTATTTTTTTTTAATTTTTTATTTTGGAAACTAGAAAAAGAAAGAAAAGGAAAAAAAATACAAATGCATATCAAGAGCATAAAAAGTACTCTTTACTCTATTATCTTGTATAAACAACTCTTTAGTTAGTTAGTTAGTTAGCTAGCTAGTTAGTTTCTTTTTATTTTTTATTTTTTTCAAAAGGAAAATCACAGAAATTTAAAATATGTATCAAGAGTACAAAAGTAACTCTTTACTCAGCCATCTTACATTTAGTGAAGCGGACCTAAAATTTCGCTTGATCAGGTGCAACAAAAAAAAATGTGATAAGAAAACTACAAGAGTTAGGGAAGTTGCAACCGAAGAGTCAAATCTAGTCCAAGCTTCTTGTTGCGACTAGCTCTGGGGTGCCAAACCACTTGCGCCATCAATGGATCAGGTTCGGATTTAAAGTTTTGCAGTTGGTCAATTAATTGATCAATAGTTAAAGCAGAGACTAGAATGCGTCAACTTGCTGATGTCATAAAACTCTGTTTCATAGCATGATCGAGAAAAGATAGCAAACTATTATAAAAACCATCAACATTAAGTAATCCCAATGGCTTTTAAAGAACAGTTAATTGGGTCTAGGATGCAATGGTGAAGATATCTTCAAATATTTCTAAACCTCTAGGTAATGCGATAAAAGCATCAACTTTATGTGAGGCATTGCCTGAGCACCGATCTGATCCGCTAATGGGAATTGAAATGCTCATTTGGGAAAGAACTCACGAGGAAGCCCTCAGGCTTATCTTTGATAGATTTGAAAATTATTTCTTAGAGTCGCCACCTTAATTTATTTTTATTTGAGGAAAATATAAGGAAAAAACTCATTTGACTTCAATTATTACCTAAAGGAAAAAGATCACTAGCCTCGAAACCAAAGAGGATTCAGGGACTAGGCTTTTTGGTTTAATTTAACAAAATAAGTTTGGCCAAATAATATAAAAGTGACTTAAAATATATTTCATGAACAATTAAAATGCATAAACAATTTATAATATGCATGATCATTCAATATATAAAGTTTGTACACAATTAGAATTCAAAATAAAAGAGAGTCAAAATTACAATGAAATCCAAACTCAGGGGATACCTCCTCTAGCCCTTATGGGTTTTAGGGAAGCTACACATTCTCCAAACTAATCCTAATAATAAAGCAAAAAAACAAACACAAAAGTAAGTGAAGAAGGTGATAGGGGGGAGAGTTGGTTAATTTTAATTGGATTCGATGCCTGAACCAAGCATGCCTACGTATCCCTTTGAATAGGAATAAGAACCCACATAGTTCTCCATTCTTGCGAAGAAGTTTATTTAGCCTAGCCACTTTATCATGTTTTGATTGATTGATTAAAAGAGGGTTGAGTTAATTAATTAATTTAATTGATTATCGAGTTGATTAGCTAGGAACCTAAATGAATCAATTTAATTAACTAACTAAAAGAAGTAATGAAATTAAGGGAAAAGAAGCTTACCTTGGATGGCGAGCGGCAGCTAGCTTTAGACAGCAGGCGGTGGCTAGATTTAGATGGTGGGCGGCGGCTGGCCTTGGATGGCAGATGGCGGCTGGCCTTGGATGGCAGACGGCGACTGGCCTTGGATGGCAGGCGGCGGCTAGCCTCAGATGGCAGGCAGTGGCTAGCCTCAAACAGTGGGTAGCGGCTAGCCTTGGGTGGCAAACATGAGCTTTGGGCAAGAGACTTGCCTCGAACAGGCAGGCGGAAAGCCTTAAACTAGTCTGGTAGGAATCAAGGAGAAACCTCCCAACTCGCTTTGTGAAGCAAAGAGCAAATGCAAAGCGTTTTGCTTGAAGTTATTGCTTTTCAAGCTCTAGAAGTTGGTGTTTTTAAGCATGGGGAGGCCCTTTATATATAGGAGGAGGTTTGGAGCATAGAAATTATTTAAATACGATGTGGGGTTAGAGAAAAACTGAAGCATACTCTGGTTGCCGTACAGGCCTCTACGGCACTGTAGAGGCCTCTGAGGTAATGCCGCATAATGCTCTGCGGCGCCGCAGAGTGCTCTGCAGCACCGACAACAATGCCATTTTGCCTATTTTCGCCCGTTCTTGCCCGTTTCTCATCCGTTTTTCATGATTCCAGTTGCGTTGTATTCATTGCTCAATCCCGGATGATTTAAAAGGGTTCAAATGTCAAGAAAAGATATTTTGATTTTATCATTTTAAGAGTTTTTGACTTATGAACGTTTGTTTACCAGGCCTAAGTGCTTCTAAAGTTCAAACACATACTGGAAGGTGCAAAATTAAGGGTTCACACATTGAGATTCATGTATGCCATACGTTTATACAGGCTTATAACTTGTAACTCATTACCCATACTTTCACCAATAATATGTTTATTTTGAGCCAAAGCCTTTAGAACTATTCCTAGGATTTTACCACGTCTAATATATGCAGAACTTGCAACACAACCCCTTAACCCTATACTACCTCCCTCAAACACTAAATCAATTTTTTGTTCAGCTAAAATCCTACCAAGTTCATTAGCTACTATCAAGAACTCTCTTTTCTTGCTAGAGTTTGGACTACAAAAGACACGAATAGTTTTGAATTTGTGTATTGAGGGTTTTACCATTTTCTCTTGCAGATATCTTCAAAAGATTGTGTGCATATTGACAATAATGAATGTACATATAAAGAAACTAGAAAAGTAAAAGAACAATTCAATGAGGTAAAATAATTATTGACAGAAAAGTATAAAAACAAAAATAATAATAAAAACAAAAATAATCAATACTGTGTGTACAAATGTCAAAAAGAAAACATTGAAAAACTAAAAGCAAATATTAAAAGACTAAAAAGTTATCGACAGTAGAAAAATCTACAGAAAAATAAAATATAGGTGCTAAAAAGTCAAAAAGTATTACAAGATGTAGAAAAAATGATGCATCGAAAAATAAAAAAGTTAGTGATACACCTTATTATAAACAATAGTTGTGATTTTATCTCACATCTTCCTCTAGTTTTACATCCAGTAACGGTTTAAATGAATTCTATGAGTCGAGATAGGCTTCCCATCCAGTTTTCTTATTAACTAGCAAACAGGGTCTTTTAACATCAGATTTCTATACTATAACACTGCTTCTCTTCTTTGAATAAGTCCCATAAATCTAAAGAGTATATTGAACTTACCCATAAGGATACGTCTCAAGAGTCTGTAGGATATTATCCAAAGACTCCTTACTCAGTCCATCCTTTATGAATTTAATTTTGTCTTCTCGATTTATGGATGCAAATCCAATATTTCTACAACATGTGCTGCAATTCCATCTTATACACTTGTAGCAGACTCCCATTCTCTTAGCTCTCCTTTTTCTTTTAGTAAGAACTTCTCTCCATACCTGACAAACATTTAATAAATGAGTCATCAAGCTCACTTGCCAATCATACTTTAGCTTTTATAATCTAGCGAATATCCTTAGGAAGATTCAGACGCCTAAATGCCTTCATTCTTTCCAGTCTGTATTCATCAATTTTCTTGAGTACATATTGGGGAAAAGTTGGAAATCTATTTTTTAGTGCTGCAAGAGATGCTTCCATATCTAATTAACTTAGTTAAGAAAATGAAAGAGAAAATTTACAATGAAACAACTAAATAGAAATAAAAGAAACCTAATAAAGAGAAATTTTGGGTTTCCTCCTAATAGACTATTTAATAACTCACAAACAATACTAAAACAAAATTAAAATAGAAGGAAACAAATAAAAGAACAAAAGAAATTTAAAAAGAAGTAGAAAAGTTAGAAATTTGGGTTGCCTCCCAAAAGCACTTAATTTATAGTCTTTAGCTTGACTATGGCTAAATCTTCATCAAGGAGGATAATACACAAAGTATATCATCTCGATAATTTGGAAAGATGGACTTTTGCCAATTTTAATGAGTCCAGCGAACTTGATTTGAGCTTATCTGAGTCATGCAGCGAAGTTTGTTCTTAAAAGAGGCTAAAACTGCAGCACTTATCTTCTCACCTAAAAACACTAAAAACAACAAACTAAACACATAAAGAGAAATTAAAAATTTTGAATGTAAACAATAAAATAAATGATAAAATCAAATAACTTGGGTTGCCTCCCAAGAAGTGCTTCTTTAACGTTGTATTAGCTATACATTAATATTATGCATCTTCATCCATGGACCTAAAGGTTTCATTATGTTGTTTGCCTCCATATTTTAGAATGAAGAGCAATCTGCAAAGATTGTGGCTCTCGTTGCTCCTCCACTTCATCGTAAACCATAAAAGATGTATCTCTGTCTCTCTGTGGCTTGGAAACTTCAATTTGATCTTGCTAGGCACAAGATCATATAGATTTATCCATGGACTTGTTAATTTTTTAGCTTTGGAATTCAGGAAATTCTGCACTTTATCTACATCCACCTCTTGCAACTTTGAGATGCTCCACCCTAATTTGCTTACCTTTTTCTCTATAACCTCCACGAAACTAAGTTCCCTCTCTAAACAAGGTTTGGAAGATATAAGCACTGGCCAAATGCTTGATTCTCCCGCAATTGAGCAAATAGAGAAAGATGGTAACAATGTAAGATCGGTTGTGGGATGGCTATCAACTGATGGAATTTGAGGTAATGGAGGGGTAGGTGTTTGGATTGGGGTGAAAATTTGGATTGGAATGGAAGGTAGAGATATTGGAGTATTAGGAGAGATGGGGCTTTCCAAATCCAGTGTTTCATTCTTATGGTTCTTATGTATTTCACTCTCCTCAGTAAAATACTCATCAATACTTCTATTGACCATCTCATCATCAGAAAAGAAGTCATCTTCATGGATCATTGACCACTCAAAATATGAAATGGTCTCCCTAGTATTTTGTACTTCTTCCTCTTCCAATTTTTCAATATGGGACTGTTCAATTGAATCATCATCTTTATAGTATCTTACATCACCATTATCCTCACCATTCTTGTCTTCTAATGAGACATCATCCATTAAACATCCTTGCATGCTCTGCTCTGATGTGTCCACTTCAGTGTCAATTGGGAAGTTACCTTGATTTGACTCCATATAACTGACCAACACTCCAATTTTCTCTTCAATTCTTTTATAGCTATTAGTCAATTCGTTGTCTTTGGCATCCAATCTATCTTTCTCTTCCTAATTCTTATATGTTTTCTCAGTGGATTCCAGAAATTTTTTTAATGTAAACTCAAGGGATGACTTTTCCTCCTTGTATGGCATACCCTCATCATAAGTGGAATTTATGAACCTCTTTAATGTAAGTTCAAGGGATGACTTCTCTTCACTTAGTGATATATTTTGCTTTTCATTCCACCCATAATTGTTTTGAAAGTTAGGTTGATAATAATATCCTTGGTCATAATACTGACTTCCGTTGTAACCCCATTTCGAACTTGGATAAGAAGTCCAACGCTGAAAATTGTTAAAATCCATGAACAAAATCTACAAACAAAACTAAAAAAAAAAAATTAAAAACATAAAATGTCTAAATTAATAGAATATATTAAATCAATTGATATTATCAAAAGTTGCCTTCCCCAGCAACGTCGCCAAAAACCTGTTGCGCGATTTCTGTAAGTGTATAGGTTGTGCCAAGTAATAGTGTATGAATAAAGTGTCGAATCCATAAGGAAGGGTTGAAAAGTATCAAAATTAAATTACTCTATTATTTAGAAAATCAACTATGAGAATTTATATTTTAAGCTAAAGTGAAATTCAAGTAAATAAATGATGATAAATATGAAATAAAATTAAAGGTCTAGGATTTAGAATTTATCAATTAGTCACATATGATTTTTTTATAATCTCTAGGTGGATTATTTTTGCTGGAATTAATGATTAGATTTTCCTAAATTATATGATGTTCTCTCTCAAGATACAACATGTGTGTTTATATTAACCTTACATTTACTCTCGTGATCATAAGCAATTAACACAAACCCATTAAGTTTTATGGAAATCCTTTTAAAAATCACAAAGGAGTATTCTTATCTCTAAGCAATACATTCCCTAGGTCAATTATCCTAATGAACTAATATTATGTTTCCATTCTCGCTACTTCACACAATATCTTAAATCATGCAATTAATGGCCAGTTAATTACAAACATTAAGTTCTAAGATAAAATATTAATTCCAACAATCAAATCCAATCAATTAAATATAAATAATCATAAGCAAATCAAAAGATTACATCTAAATCCTAGAAAATAAAATTAGCTACTCATAATTGAGAAGGAAGAAATAATTAAATTAACAATCAAAATAACAAACATAATAACAAACATAATAACAACTTATAATTAAATTCAAGAATAAAGTTTAGTAAGAGCTTGTTTTGAGATATAATCTTTGATGAACTCGAGCTCCAAAATCTTCTCCTCTTAATCAAAATAACAATATAAGAAATCTACTTTAAGAAAGTATATGCTCTCTCTACATCTATTTTTTGCTACTTTGAGTTGTGATTTTGGAAAAGGGGGGTAATACCTATTTATAGGCAAATTCTATCTTCATTTTCAACCATATTGCATCATTGATTACATTATTATTTTCATGACATCATTGCCTACATTATTATTTTCATGACATCATGGCTTGCATCATTAATTTTATAACATCATTGCCTGCATCATTTATAAAATGACATCATTATCTGCATCATTATGACATCATTTTGATCTGCAAAAAATAAAATAAAAATACTAAAAATATATTATAATTTATTTATAAATTGTAGAACTATTTATTTCTAAAAATAAGTAATAATATTATTGCATTCTCGAAAACTGAGCTAAAATTTGAGTTTAAACAAGTAAAATAACTTTAAGAATATAAAGTTATCATGTAGTTTTTATCTTGCACAATTTAATGAGAAACAAAAAACACAATAGTTTGTTTATACACTACTATTAACTTTGATAGTGTTGCATAATTTCCAAGTCTAAAAAGTAAATTGTGCGAAGCAAAAATATTACAAGATAATTCATCCTTCTAGTGAGCTCATTAATGTAATCCTCATGATTTCCAACATCACTGCCCTCCATGTGATGGTTCCTTTTCTTATTCAAACCTCTAGATGGAGCACTTAGCTTAAATTACAAGAGAATATTATTTGCCTCCTTGAATTGTGGCCCCAGTCATGATTTCATGAATCAAATCTTTAGTGCAAATAATTCCAAAACTTTCAACTACATACAGACCGAGAAAGTGATGCATCGACACAAAGGAATATATTAAAGGAGGATGTAAATCAACATATACTTTAAAGTAAGATGGAAATTAATATATACATTAAATGAAGATGTAAATCAACATATGTTAGTAATCAATCTAAATTCCTCATTCTTCACTTGGTCCAGTCAAATAACTTTACCTATTTGAGTTGTGTATGCGCCAACAAATATGCTACAGACTCACAAACACAACACATATGTAGACACACACAGACATAGAGAGAGAGATAAAATGATATTAAGTATTATAGACTTAAAAACCATGGTAGAATTGATGATGCATCAAAAATGTTGCTGCTCATGTCCTTGCAAATAACTAGAAATCCATTTATTAAAAGTGCATTGCATTTCACACAATAGTTTTGACATACGAGAAAAAGAGATGATAAATAATATCTAATGTAAGAAACAAATATTAGTAATTCATCCATACAAAAGGACTAATAACATTGATGCTTTCTTTACTAATTTATACCTTGTGAATATTATTGTAATTCATTTGAAGGTCATTTATCATTCAGCTCTCTAAACTATTTTTCATTCGTAAACATGTAACAGAAAGTTTCTTATAAGAATTTCCAATAGAACCATTGCAGAAGAGCAAGAAAGACCTAAATCAATGACCATTCATTCTGGTATATATGAATAGAATCGCTTACCTAGTTAGAGTAACATAAAATATCATCACATATCAGAAGTGAAACTTTCCTTAAATGGATTTTAAAATTCATATTTTTAAATGATGAATAATAAGATCTAGCTTTAGGAATGTCAAACCGCACACCATACTAGAAGCAGAAAACTTGATGGGAAAGCCACACATCTAAGTAGTCAACTTGAAGTGCATAACCTTGAGCATGGCAGAGGTAGTTTAAAATGCATAAGGTTATGCACTTTAAATGCACAACCTTGCACATTTTTTCCAAATTTTGTAAAAAATTGGCAGAGGTAGTTTAAAATGCACAAGGTTGTGCACTTGAAGTGCACAACCTTGTGCCTTTTTTTCAAATTTCACCAAAAATGGCAGTGGTAGTAACAAATGCATAAGGTTGTGCACTTCTTGTGCATTTTTTTCAAATTTGGCAAAAAAAAAAAAAAGGGCAGAGGCAGTTTAAAATGCACAAGGTTGTTCACTTCAAGTGCACAATCTTGTGCATTTGTTCCTGATTTTTGTAAAAAATGGCAGTGGTAGTTGAAAATGTACAAGGTTGTGCAC
The DNA here is from genome assembly GCA_947687605.1 of Reutealis trisperma. Classification (NCBI taxonomy): domain Eukaryota; kingdom Viridiplantae; phylum Streptophyta; class Magnoliopsida; order Malpighiales; family Euphorbiaceae; genus Reutealis; species Reutealis trisperma. Next base: position 159,819 of record CANTUT010000659.1, on the reverse strand, counting down.
TTGAAGTGCACAATCTTGTGCATTTTTTTCAAATTTGGCTAAAAAATGGTAGAGGTAGTTTAAAATGCATAAGGTTGTGCACTTGTATTTGTTCTAAATTTCACCAAAAAATGGTTGTGGTAGTTGAAAATCATAAATTACAAGTATTATCATTTGAATGAATCCAATTATTTTTAGTAATAAGTATGAAAAATATTTTGATATTTTTATGATTGTGAAATAATATTTTGTCCTTAATAAATAATATTCTTCATTATTTCTTAACTATTCAAACAAGAAATATTTATTATTTTTTTTCCTTATATCTTAACATAGATTAAAAACTTATCTTTTCCTTTCTCATATAAAAATACTCCTAAAGAAGAGTTAAGGTTCATACAATAAGGAATCAACCTAATCCTACTATTCACAAGGGACAAACCTCCATATGAATATTAGCACCATGATTACATAACTTTGAAATTTTGATGCATTGCTCCTTTGCCATTGCAAACAATATAAAATCCATCAATGGAATGAAACTCAATGGAATATAATAAATAAATATATATATATATATCCATGAATATGTGCATACCTTAATTTTGGGTCAGATGTTGCTTCTTTGGCATTAGACTTTAGTTACATGTACTGCAACCAGCTCAAATATGTAAACAAAAGTTCATTGGATATGAAATATTCAGAATTTTACCTATCAGACAGAGAGATAAAAAAAAAAAAGTAATAGCAAGCATCATGAACAAGTTAATACCTACTTAATGCTAAATTTCAACAAGACACTAAGAACAATAGCACACAAGCCCTTCGAGTGCTATAAGCACTTCGTGGAGTAAACCTGCAACAATTTAGAACTCCAATATCCTGACCGCCTATTAGCATCATGGACTTATAAAAGCATGAGAATAGACCAATACTAGAAAAATATAAATTTTCAGACAAACCAAATGTGTACATTTTGCTATACTTGACAAAAATAATACTTATAAAATTGATGCCATCTCATCATCAAAAACCAAATGACAAGACCTAATACTTTCAAGGTTCTTAAAATTCAAAAGATGGAAGTGATTATCACATATATTAAGCAAAAAAAATTGATGAAATGCACAAAATCAATGATTGCAATGGAGCACCCATACGTACACATGCATACCTCTAATTTACAATGCAAGGTATGCATACATCTAAGTTATGGTTTAGACAAGAATTCTAGCATTGAACTTGACTCCAAGGAAGGGGAAAACTTTCATTTTTAATGGATGCATGTTGGTTTCTGTTTGATATGACATATATATAGTTTGTATGCAAACATTTAAACAAAAGAAGAATCAAAACCTAGTATACTTGAGCATGAAAGAGTAAAAGTTAAAGTAAGTAGATAGATTTGAATTAATATTTATGCAAACATTACAAAAAGCAGAGTTTGGTCTCAACTCTACCTCACTGATGTAAACCTTATTTGTCTTTGGCCTTGAGAATTAAAAATCAATTGATAAAAAAATCAAACTTTGTTCTTTTCAGTCTTCATTCTAGGAAATTTAGGAGTTAAGTTGGGAGCTAGCCTCATCTTCTGTTGGTGCTCAAACTCAGGCTATTCTAAATAGCAACCTTCCTCTTCTTTAGAGTCCTTATACCGTCTACCAAAAAATTTAGGTAGGTTCCCCTGCTTATTTAAGTGGTAGAGCTAGTTCATAATTCATGGTGTTGATTTAAAGATCTAAAACTCAGTATATGATATGTAAATATAGTCAATTTGGTCACACAAGGACCCCTTTCTGTATATTTAGCTTAATTAGAAGCTTATCTTATATAGAAAAATAAATGAATCAAAAGTGAAAACTACTCACTCTTTAAGGGATTGTTTTCTTAAGGGCATTACCACCAAGTAAAACCATGGTCTACATACTAGTAAGCATCAGCAATAACCTAGATTTCAATGTAAAAATTGAAAAAATAAATACAAAAGCTTACATAGAATAATAAATGAATTAGTGTTGAAAATTACTTTTCACTCTATAAGGGATCATTTTCTTAAGGTTCCTACCTCTAAGTAAAAAGCATCGGCATTCAGAAATAATCCAAATTTCAATGTAAAGCCAAAATAGCTTATGCTGGAAGACATCCATAGCTAATCAAAAGATTCAAAACTCTTAATATGTGCAAACCAGAAGAACTAATTGAATCATCTACACCAAAATTCAATGCACAATAAAAGGACATCATAAATGTGAGGAAAAAGAACATAATCTACCGTCATTAAACATCCATGTATTCACTATAGTGATTATAGATGATATAGCATAAAAAAACATCATCTATAATCAAATGTAGCAAATGAAATAAATATGATTTATGCATTGCGAAACATCCATGTATTCATTGTGATTATAGATGATATAGCATAAAAAAATATCATCTATAATCCAACGTAGCAGATGAAATAAATATGATTTATACATTGCAAACTAGCAACAGATGATAATGCATCTTTAACCACAAAGTCATCAAGTAAAGAAATGGATTCAAAATACACAACTACTTGATTATCAAATGGTAGAAGTCAAGAAGCCAAAACAAACTACAATTAAAACTTGGGGACCAGGAAACATCAAGGGGATAGAAACATAACCAAGTAATCACTGTAATTCTTTTAAAATTCTTGTATATCAGATACAGTATAAGCTAGAAATCAGAGAGAGCAAAAAGTGCAATACCTTATTTGTAGAATGCCTTCATACGCTAATCATTGCTTCATGGACACAAAATTCTCTATGGATATGAATTTTATTTTTAAAAGATTTCAAGGCGGGGGATATTGGCGGTTAAGAGCCAATAATCTGCTTTCTCTTTTCTGTAATGTTTCTTGATAAGGGAGCAATTTTTGATAATTATGGTTCCATGTGTGGCAAGAAGCCCCTTCTTTAGTAAATATCTCAGTTTAGGGCAATTGTAAATTTGTAAATTATCAAGAGATGTGAGGTTGTCAATGCTTATGGATATGGATTTCAGATTTTTAAGACCATCTATTTTAAGATTGATTAAGGAAGATGAAAGCAGTTGGCCCTTTTCATCTGAGAGGAAAGTTATATATGTACTTGGACTTGGACCCTTGATTGTGAAATCTATAAGAAAGAGGAGTCTTTAGTGATTGCAGTTTGGAAAGTATTTCTTCACCTTTACATCAAGAAATGGAAGTTTAGGTTTTCAATTTAACCCAAGCATAACAACGAAGGAAAGGAAAGGCTTTCAATCTACTGGGTTTAATAACAAAGGAGGAAAGGAAATGTTTTCAATCGACTGGGTTCAATAATAATTGAGGAAATGAAAGGTTTAATTGAGAAATGGATGGCGAAAGAACTTTTGGTTTGTTTCTCTCACTTCTTGCTTGCTTTCTCCATTGTGTCTGACTTAGTTTTGATATGGATAAAGGAAGAAAAGAAATAGAATATAGTGTCTGATTGGTTTAATAGGTAGCCAGTTACATAATGTTATCTCTAGTTAAAAAAATTCTATTTCAAACTCAAGTAAAATTTACTTGAGAAATTTTCAAATAATGGTAGCACACACCCTTTTCTCAGTTAAATTCAATTATGTTTGTAATATTTGTACTTATTTAATTTTATGGGACTTGGTGCTTTGTTTTGTTTGCTACTTCATGAATGATAAGTCTTTTTAACGATTACTTTTCCTTGGAAAGTTGATTTTGTTACAGAATATCATTATTATCAAATTGTATCAACAGATATATTATTGGAAATTCACATTTGATTTTAGCCTAACAAAGTGAAGTTGGAAGCTTTGTCTAGAAAATTTTTACTTATAATTTTTATAGACTTCAAGAATCCTAATTTTGTAGATTTCAAGAAATAATCTTACTTTAAACTTTTCATAGACTTGAACTATCATATATCTCTAGAAATTATCAATTTTAGTGACACAATCAATATAAAACTAGATATGCAATCTCATATTGAAAATTTATTCTTAACACAATCATTATGTTTAAGTTACGACACATCGCACTAGAAAAATTCATATGCATCACAAAGTCTACAAAAAAACTTAATTCTAACTCAATTTCATTCGCATAGAAGTCTCTTAATTAGTAGTTCATTGGCAAGCTCAAAGTGTTCAATTTACCAAATATGTTCATTTGACAAATTTCTCAGCTTGATGTTCATTCTTTTTGAAATACCATATAATGCATTTCACTCCTGTAAATTTCAATTCTCAATACAAACAGAAACCCATAAATTGATGATTTGGAGAATTTTACTTATAGACCCCAACAATTAATATTCTACCCATTCAAATATGACATTGTGTGATTCTACCAATTTGAAACCGGCAATAATAGCTCAGATCATATAAGAAATTGATTTGAAAACCTGAGTTTTTTTAATCGAAGTAAGGAAATGCCACGATCGGTTGGGACCAAGAGAATTAGTGATGATAGAGCATCCCCTGCTCTTGTCAACTTCAATGGTGGCCAAGCAAAATGACACCTTTTTAGCTTTTCAATATGAAATTTCTTTAATTTCTTAATCACTAAAGCTCCGCCTGCTTCCATCACCTTTTCCCCTTTTCTGTTTCACGCTCTCTCCCTTCTTTTTTTCGTTCGCAATTCCTCTTTTTTGTTCTCCTTTCTTTTTCTTTTTCTTTTTCTTTTTTTAAGCCAGAATTCCAAAAAAATGTCTCCACTATTTTCTTTCATTTTCATTTCATTTTTTTTTCTTTTTATAAATATGACAGCTGAATGAAAGGTTGAGAGCAAAGGGAAATAAATTTCACCATCGCCCTTCAATTATTGATTAATGCACTTTTTGATCCTCCACATGCAAAATCAGACAAAAAAATATTTGAATTATGCTCTTTTGTAATAGAGTGGTCCTTGTGCCTAGTTTCCACCAGTGGTCCTAACTGCTAGTTGACGTGGCACTCTTTTAAGCGTTATTTAATACACCTGGACACCTCCCTCAGCTACCCCTTTCTTTCTCTACGTGTGAGAGTTTCTTCTTCCCAACTGATAAATGTTATATCATCTCTTCTAACATTGTTTGGAAAAAATGGAGGAAGGTAAGGTAAGGTAAGGTTTTATAAAAAAAATGGAGATAAAGTTTTAGAAAGTAAGGTAAAGTTTTAAAATATCCTTTTCTTGTAGAGAAATAAAAATAATTAATTTAAATATTTAATGGAAGACTAAAATGAAAATAAAGTCGAAAAAAATAATAAATACTTTCTTGAAACTTTAAATTAAATACTTTCAAAGAAAAAAATTTCTAAAAAAATAGATATTTTGAAAGAAATGGAGTATATACCTTTGTCTAGCTGGCTTGCTTCTTGACAAAGTTACCTTTTATATATATATATATATATATATATATATATATATATATATATATCGAATTGTAAAAATTAAAAATTTCTGATGAAATTATAAAATGTGACAAAGTTTAATTTTTTTTTTTTTTATAAAGTTTCTAGTAATTATTTTATTCATTTCTACATATAAATATGCTTCTTGATGAATGAACTAATTAATATGAACCGACCTGTTTTTACGTCAACTTATTTAACTATATTATTTATATGTTTTCTAACGTACCAATATTTGACATATTTAGTTTGGGCATATTTTTATTGGATATTTTCACAGGAAAGTGGCCCCTCCATCGATAGTGAAAAATATTTAACTATACCTTATGTATACACTAGTTATAATAAAAAATTACATGTAGATATAAAAAAGTATTAATATCTCTAAGTTAAGCAAATAAATAAATACATACCTAACAAAATTTTCAAATATTAATCAGTTATTTTTTTAGTATATAAGAAGATAACTATACCAAAAATAGCTAAGATTTTTCCACGAAGGGCATGGCAAAAAAAAAAAAAAAAAAAAAAAAAACTCCTAACCTCATAGTTTTGTTAAGTAAGCTTTACTTGATCAAGTGGATCAAGTGGCACAAGTTATAGATGCCAGCCTTCTTCAAGCGTAAACTCATATGCATATGAATTATACACAAGCTTTACCTAATATGCATATACATTATTCATGCGGTCAGAATTAGAAAATAGATTTCATAATTAATTAAATCATATTCAAATTTTCAATTGAGTCAATTCATTTATTTATTTAGAGGTGATTTCAAGGTTACTAATAAGTTTATTGTTGGTAATGGCATATCCAAGATTTTAGTTGAGGGGAGGAAAAAATTCGAAATTACAAATTTAAATAAAAAATTTCTTAAAATTAGAAGGATAAAAAATAAACAAAAAAAATTTATAAGGATAAATATGAAAAAATTAAAAATTTAGAGGGCCACGGCCCTCTAAATCTGTCGGCAATTGTTAGTCAATCATACATTGATACACACCATGCCATTCGAAGAATTTTTTTCAAGACTAGTACTGGCTCTCATTATTTTCCATTCCATTTTCCACAAGCAAGTTAATCAGCTTATGATTTTCCAACCGAAGTAAAAGTGCGTGGTCTTCACTTCAGAACAGAAAAACAGCGGTCAACAGCGTGGCCCATTCAAATCAAATTCTTTTATCAAGGTACAAGCTATAACTCGCGCGGTGGTTTTCATTTATTTTTATAATTATTTTAATAATTGTAACTTCTTAATTAGTGTAGATTTATTTTCCTATTTTTCAAGTAATTTTAGAATATATAAGTGTCTTATTTAGTATTTTTTTTATTGATTTTTATTTAGGGTTTCATGCCTTATAAATAGGCCCATTATGTAATAGTTTGAGCATCTCTCTCATTTTTCAATAAAAATTTCAGCATCTTTTATTTTGGTGGACTCCAAAATTTATCCTTCCTTGTGAATTCAAGGATGTTCAAGGACTAGATGTATTTTAGTCTTATTCCAATTGCTTCCTCACTGCGTCAAGTGATATCAGAGTCTGATTAAGGCTTGTCTTCTTGATGAAAATCTATAGAGTACGAAGCAATCTTTAAGTTGAAAGTGATTGCGAAAGGTAGACTCTTTCAAGAATAAATTTTCAAGATCCGGAATATGGAAGAAATAGCATTCGAGAAGATGTATCTCGCAGTCGGTATATTCTTGATTTAGAAAATAATTTTTATTTTTGGGATCGTGGATATGGTAGATCATGCACTGGAGATGATATAGCTCACAATCGATCAATTAGTACAAGAGTCCCTAACTTTAGAGGTATTTCTTATTTTGATGGTGATTTTTATGAGAAAGATTTTTGTTAAGTGGTTATTCGATTTGGAGATATATTTTGATTATCATGATGTTCATGGGAAGGAAAAAATTAAGCTTGCTTCTTGGAAGTTAATTGAAGATGCACTTGATTGGTGGATTGATTATCAAAAGACATATGGTAAAATTCATTCATGGTCAATAATGAAAGAATTATTAGTTGACGAATTTTACTATGGTTGTTATGTGCTTCATGATTTATATAAAAAAAATTAAATAGGTATTATGAAAGATTAGAGGATTCGTTATGATCAAGCTTTAATAGACAAATTTAGTTCAAATTCTCTAAGTGGATGATCTATTCATATTCAATTGGGTGCTTAGAAAGTAACAAGGACTATTCAACTTGAATTAGCTCAAGATTCAAAGAAATAGGAATTTGTGGAAGTTGAATCCAATTATAATAAATCCAATTTTAAATGTGATGATAACTTTCCATGTATTGTTAATTTTAATTTTGAATTTGAAGACAAAGAAGAAAAAATACACACTTTACAAGGTGAAACAATTAAGAAGCAGAAAAAGAAATTGATATTCTTGAGATACATAGAATTGAAGAGAATATAGAAAGAAGCAAGTGTGAAGATTGTGGTAATGAAGTCATTAAATTTTCAAGTAAGCCTATTATGCACAAGTCCCAAGATACTGTCGAATTTCAAAGAATTGATTTTATTGGGATTAATTATTTCAATAATACTCCCTCCTTGACTAATAATTTTAATTAGTTGATTATTCAAAAAAAAAAAAAAAAAGATGTTTGTGACAAATTACTCCATGAAAATGTGTTTTTCAAAATATTTATTTATTTGGCATGGAAGATTTCAAGTTCAAATTATAAACTCGAGGTTGAGTTTTCTTGCAGTGGAGGAGTGTGATAAGGTGGTTTTCATTTATTTTTATAATTATTTTAATAATTGTAACTTCTTAATTAGTGTAGATTTTTTTTTCTATTTTTCAAGTAATTTTAGAATATTTAGGTATCTTATTTAGTATTTTTTTATTGGTTTTTATTTAGGGTTTCATGCCTTATAAATAGGCCTATTATGTAATAGTTTGGGCATCTCTCTCATTTTTCAATAAAAATTTCAACATCTTTTATTTTGGTGGACTCCAAAATTTGTCTTTCCTTGTGGATTCAAGGATGTTCAAGGACTACATGTGTTCTAGTCTTATTCCAATTGCTTCCTCGTTGCTTCAAGAACACTATTTAATTTCCTTAGTAATTATCTTATTCATTCAAATAAATTTGGTGTGTAAACTTGGCACAATTGGACAATTTAGTATTTAAACTTTTAAAAGTTTCAATTGAGTGTGTCAACTGTTAAAACTTACAATCAGGTGCAATTACTTGTTGCCAAATGAAATTTGCTAATGTAGATTTATTTAATTTTTTGTAAAAATTGATGTGGATAATATGTTGAAGGAAATGACAAATTTATCATTTAACTCCGAATCACATTAACAGATTAAACAATTAGATCTCTAAACTTAGTAATTAGGGAAAATAGAGTTTACTCTTTGAAATTGGCGATTTTGGAGAAAGAGATATTCTATGACCAATCAGTCATTGTGAGGATAAAAAAGAATCCAATCTTTGAAGCTCATCGAAAATGACAAGGTAATTTTGTTGTGTTTGATGTATTTGCATCATTTGTTTCTTTTTTTGTTTTTAATGTGAAAGAAGTGTTGATTTTCTTACAAATAACTAAGTTAATGGTTTTATTAATATGAAAATGTTGTGTAATCTACTAAAATATATACAATATATTATATGCTCTAGGGTATAATGGTTGCTGTCAAGTGGTCCTTTTATGTTTGGCATCTTTTGTGTCCTTTTTGTTTTTGAAAAATGCTTACTTTGACTGGGTTTCTATGTTCCATTGATGTCTTTATCTTCTGTGTATGTTTCCTTTGTTTTAAATTGCTATATGTTAAATGTATAATGTTTACTTTTACTCTTGTGGTGGGATTTTTATTGCTTTTACTGTTATGGTGGGATTTTCATTGCTTTGTCCATTTTTTTTTTCAACAATCATGTGCTGCAACTACATTATAGTGGGATTTTTATTAATGATGTTAGGAAAGAAAATAAGGTGTATGTTAGGGGCACTAGAATTGAGGTTGAGGTAAATTCAAAGCACTTAAGATTGGATGCAATAAAAGAACATATACAAGGGTTAATAAGGGGTTAGGGAAGTACAAACTATAACTTTAGGCCACTTGGTTCATAAAATGTAGTGATTGGCTTAAGGTTACTAGATGAGTTGTCCTTTAAAGATATGGTTGAAATGATAAAAAAAAATATGGGGTGGTTAAACTGTACGTGAAGCATAAAATATCAAAGAAAATATGAGAGATCTTTTAAGAATATATGAAAATGATGAGGGTATTTATGGCTTCACCAAAAAAATGTAGGGATCACTTACCTAGTTGTGATGGGGCAGTAATGGAGGCAATAATGAGGGTTTGGCTGGCAATTTAGGGGTAGCTGAGGGTTTTAATGCAGGATTAGATAGTTGCATATCTGATGGAGAAGTTAATAAGTGGAGAGATATTTGATGCAAATGAAGATTTGGAAAACTTATTAGTTGAGTTAAATGAAGATGAATTGTTAGTCAGTCAATTCACAGTGACTAAGGGAGAAGCATAAGATCTAGTTCCATAGAGAGAGTTGCATAAGTGGAACTTGCAAAAGTTGGATTTGCAAAAGATGCAATTGAGGATTCTGATAAGGTGTTAGCAGAAGCTACAATTCAAGAGTCTGTCAATGTGTTAGCAAATGATGTAATTCAAAATTTGGGATTATTTGATACAAAAATTCTAGCTGATGTTGATGCAAGGGACGTAAGAGTTAATGAATGTGAGTCAATTTATGTAGATGTTGTTGCTCCAACAAACCAAAGTGAGGTAGTAAATCTAAATGAAACAATGTCGAGAATGAAGCTAAAATTAATGAAGATGAATTCAAAGATGAAGGGAGAGTTTCATATGAAGAAGTGGTTAATTATAGGTGGTTATCAAATGATAATAAGGAGTCATAAGACACTAGAAACTGTATAAGGCAGTTCAAGATTAACAAGAACAAAAAAAAAATGAAGGCAATGTAAGTGATAAAAATGAAGGAAGTATCAGAGGACCTGAGGTACCTAACCTACTAAGTGAAGATGAGGATTCATAATACTTTAATTTAAATGACGATTATAGTGCAGTAAGTTCAGAGGATTCAAAAGATGATCATGCTATAAGGAGGAAATCTAGATTTCCTAGTTTTCAACCAAGAGCTACGAAAGTTTCTTTCTTTTTTTTTTTTTTTTAATTTAGTCAAAAGGTTAGTTCAATCACTTTGAGGTTCAAGTCTAACTGGAATCACTATCTTAATTAGGGCACTTTTCAGCCTTCTCATGAGATTAAATAGCCTAAAACAATTCAAAGAGACATAAACTAGATTAGAGATATAAGAAAGAAGACCACTTAAGCTAGTATGAATACTAAGACTAAAGTTAAAGCAAGGTGTATGAAGAGTGGCTGCCCTTGGATGATTTTAACTTCACATGATAGTATGAGAAAAGATTCTTAATGAAGACTTTTATGGAGGAACATACTTGCCAAATCACTTTCAAGAACAAAAAGGTGACCACCTCATGGCTAGCTAAACATTACTTATACAAGTATAAGTCCATAACTGCCATAAACTAGGTAGACCTAAAAGAACTAATTGAAGAAGATTTGAAGCTGGGAATGAATTTGACTAAGGTACGTAGGGTAAAGGATAAGGATGTGGCTACCTTGTAAGGTCAATTGAAAATGGAGCTTAGTATGCTGTGGGACTATTTGGGTGAAAGGAGTAATACAGGAAATGCCACAAATATGCAAGTAAGTAGGCTAATTCTAAAGGAACTCCCTATACTTGATAAGTTATATATATATATATATATATATTGGGTGAAAGGAGTAACACAGGAAATGCCACAAATATGCAAGTAAGTAGGCTAATTCTAAAGGAACTCCCTATACTTGATAAGTTATATATATATATATATATATATATATATATATATATATATATATATATATATATATATATATATATATATATATATATATCATTTGATTTCTTGAAGAAGGGCCTATATATATATATATATATATATATATATATATATATATATATATATATATATATATATATATATATATATATATATATATATATATCATTTGATTTCTTGAAGAAGGGCCTACTAAGTGGATATAGAAGGATGTTAGGATTGGATGGTTGCTTCTTAAAGGGAGCAATTAAGAAAGAGCTATTGGCAGCTGTTGGGAGGGATGGAAATAATTAATTGTTCCCTATGGCATAGGGTTTGATAATTTCTGAGAGAAGAAAGACCTAGAAATGGTTTATAGATAAACTAAAGATTGATTTGGGTCTTAAAGATGGCAATGGATGGACTATAATAATAGACTAACAAATGGAAATTCCTCAACTATTAAAATTTATTTTTATTACATTTGGACTATACTGTGTTTTACATGTTATTATATGCTTTATGTACATGCTTATAAAGAGAAGTATAGTTCTTTTAGGGATTATTAGATGTAGTAGATGGAGTACTACCTAGGGCTAAACATAGGTGTTATGCTAGGTACCTATATGCAAATTGGAGAAAAAAGCATGGAAGAGTAAGCAGCTGTGAGGCCTCACCCGAGCACCCGGTTTGATCTGCTGAAGGGGAATCGAAATGCTCATTTGGGAGAAACATCACGATGGGAACCCGCTATGAGTTCAGAGAAATTGTATTTTGTAAATTGTGATTTGTAAAAGGAGTCGCCACTTTAATTTTGTTTATTTTTAGTTGGGAAAATTAAAGGAAAAATCCAATTTGATTGACTCCAAAAATTATTTATCCCAAGGAAAAACACTAGTCCTCGAATGACCAAAGATAGTTCGGGGACTAGGTTTTGATTAAAACAATACAAAAATTTAGTTTGGCTCAAGTACAACATAGTTTTTGTAAAAAAAAAAAATTTATTATGCATGAATAGATATAATATGATGCATGAAACAATATTACTCGTGCAATGCATGGCAATATGAAATAATGACAATTACAAAATTGCAAAAAAAAAAAAAAAAAAGGGAAAACTACTTAAAACTATTACAAGTCAAAATATCAAAATTAGGGGATCTTTCCTTTAGCCGTTATGGGTTATAGGAAAAGCACACATTCCCTAAATATAATCTAAACAACTAAAATAAGAAAGAGTGTATTAAAAAAATTATGAAAAGAATTAAAATTTTTATTTTTATTTAATAAAAGTAATTTCAATCCTAAACTATGTGAAGAAGGTGATAGAGAGAAGAAGTTGTTAATTTTAGCGGAGTTGAATGCCATAAAGATAGTAAGCCTATGTATTCCTTGGAATGGGAATTAAACCCCATGCAGTTCTTCCTTCTTGCAAAGAAGGGGTTTTTAAGTCATTGCCTTTATTATTATGTTTTGATTGATTTTAAAGCCTTAGGTGATTTGTTAATTAGGTCAAATTTTAAGTAGCAAAAATTAGATCTTTTCAGATTTAGATCTTGAAATTAGAATTGAAAAAGGAAAAGGAAATAATTTTTACCTTTGGCTTTCAGCGGCGAGGAATGTAGGGAGTAAGCTTGGCACCAGATCTAAGTTCCACCTTAATTTAGGGATAGCACGAGCACTCCTTTTGAAAGAAACTCTTGAATAACGCGAACTCTTCTTAGAGGTACTTGAATCACACCTTTGCTTAAGAACCACAAATTCCCTTTGAAAAGAATAACTTGAATTGCACCTTTTCTTGATTAGGAAGTTTAGAGATAGGTTTTGAGATAATTAGGAAGCTTATGAATAGGATTTGAGGTGATTAGGAAGCTTAATGAATAAGGTTTGAGGTGATGGAAGAAGTTTTGGAATGGGATTTTAGAGATTTGGAGGTTTAGAAAGAGGGTTTTGATGATTGGAAAGGTTAGGAATAGGGTTTAGAAAGCTTTAGGGAGAGTATAGAAGCATATCATTGTGTGTCCAAGTTGTTAAGAGATGCAAGGTATTTATAGGAAGAGTTTGGGGCTAAAAATTCACAGTTTCAGTGTAGGATTCTAAAAGGGGTTTGCTGCGGTAACTGGGTGATGCCTGCGGTAACCGCAAAGCCCTTTGTGGTTATCACATGGCCGACTATGATAGCCAATTGGCTACCACAAGGACCTCTGCAGTAATTGCAGAGGCAGCTACGGCAACCGCAACCAGCTGCGAGTTAACGTAGCTGGGCCGCGGGCTGCTGCAGCTCATTTTTCAGCCCATTCTCATTCGTCTTTGATCCAATTTAAGCCTCATTTGATTCTATGGGTTTGTAATCCAGTGCTAATCATCTAAAGGTGCAAGTTTCAAGAAATTTATTTTTCAACGGGATGTTGTCCCCTTAACCCCTGCTCGCTAACCGGTTAGCAGGACCGCCGTATGCATAGTGCACAAATCTTAGCAAGTGTCAAGCTGCGGTTGGATTCTAAGGATGCAAATTTGAGGGTTTACAGCAGCTTTAAAAACAATTTTGGCTATGTGCCAAATCCACAAACATCCCTAATTTGAGGTAAATATGAAAGAGATAAAAAAAAAAATTGTCACCAACAGTGTTTAAAAATATGTTGCATTCACACTCTAGGCATTGGTGCAAAGCCTACGTCAACATAGAGCAAAATATGCTATAGATAATAACTTAATTGAGGCTTTCTATTGTAAAATTATAGAAGCTATAAGACTAAAAATGTGATTTCAATGTTAGAGGACATTAGGAAATTAGTGATGACTAGGCTACATACCAATAGAGATTTGGCATAAAGTTGGATAAGTAATTTTGGTTTTAGGATTAGAAAGAAAATGCATGAGAGTTATATGGAGAGTTATGAATGTCAAGTGATATAGAATGGTGAAATAAGCTTTAAGATTGCACATAAAGGGGATACATGCACTGTTGATTTGAAGAATAAAACTTATCCTTGTAGGAAATAAGAATTAACTGGGATCTCTTGTTGCCATGAAATTTGTTCAATCCTTGAAGTAGACAAAGATCCGCTAGATTATCTACATAAATATTATACAAAAGAGAAACATTTGCAAGCCTATAGTTTAATAATGAATCCAATGAATAGTTATAAGTTTTAGGTCAAAATAGGTATAGATCCACCACAACGTCCACCTTATAAAAAGAAGCCTGGTAGGAAAGTTAGAAATATGAGAAAGGATGTGGGAGAGGTAGTTGTAAGTGGATATAATCTATCTAGAAATGGGAGAATAATGACTTGCAAGGTGTGTTTCAACAAGGGACACAATAAAAAGGGATGTCCAGTAATGAAAAAAGGAAGAATGAGCAACCTAGGAATGTTAATCTCAGCCTCAACAGCATCAAGCTAGCTAAAATGGAGAATCTCAAGTGACTCAGGCAGTGTGCTCCTTATCATAATTAATTGTCGTTTAACTTTTAGTATTTATTTATATACATTGTTTCATAATAATCTTTATTCTTTCATCATATAGGAAACAAGTGTTGGAATTAATTTGCAAGTTCAATCTTAGGCCTAAACTGTTACAAATGAAGTTAATTTCACATTCTACCATATGCAATCTTAGGCTCAATCCAAGTCATAAAGCCTATAAAAATCTAAAGAGAATCAATTCAAATAGTCTACAAGACTTTGGATCAATTCCTGACAACAGCATTTTACATGAAAAATATAGAAGTCCAGACAGATTTAGTGGCAAAGTAGTCTATCCTAGAAAACCTAACAAACCTAGATACATAAGAGTCTTCATAGATGTAGTCACAGGAATAATAGCTATGAATGTAACATTTTCTTAACTCTCTTTCATTGTCCTTCATAATTCACTTGACATATGTGTAATATTGATTGTGGTTTTATGCTTCATTTTCTTAACTCTTGAATTTTTTGATGTCTATATATAACCTAAGACTGCTTATCAAAGGGTGATCTACACTAAAGGCATAGTAAGGAATGGACATGAACCTGAGCAATCATTCATGATTGATAGAAAATGGGGATTCAAGAAATGGGGAAAGCATTTCATCATGATAAATCACTTGGAGGCATTTATTTTTAATTTTCAATTGGTGTAATATTGCACATTGTGATGAGAGGATATTTGAATGAACAATTCATTTTATGTTGTAAGAGAATAAGCCAAAAAAAAAAAAAGTGAGGCGAAATGTGGGAGTTGGTAGGAAATGGAAACTTGATTTAAGCAATAATGATCAAGTGAAAAACAAGAAGGAAAGATCTAAGGTTGGACAAAGTAGCAACACAGAACCATCAAATCCAAATCCAACCTATGAATCAACTGCTAGGGGACCAAATTGATAAATCATGCTATGATATTGTCATTTGTATTTGTCTTTCTAATTTTGTTGTTTTGGGCAAACATTATATGTGTTGAGTAATTTTGTATGTTTAAATGCTTAATTATTAATGGAATTCAATTTGATTTACCTGTTACTTCTCCTTTATGTGTGTGTCTATATGTGTGTGTGTGTGTGTGTGTATGAAAGATGGGGGATAAGCAAATTTATGTAAGAGCCCCCCCTAAATTTTTTTTTAATTGTACATTTACGGTAGATAATATGGTTATTTATTAATTAAATAATATAATTATTTAATTATATTTAATTTAGATAAAGAATGATAAATTTAATTAGAATAAATAAAAAAATAAAAAAATTAATATATAATTAATTATATTTGGTTTCTAATTATATTTAATTTAAATAAGAAAGATGAATTTAATCAGAATAAGAAAAGAATAAAATAATTATTATTTAGTAAATAATTAATTATATTTAGTATCTAATTATATTTAATTTAAATAAGAAAAGAATGAATTCAATTAGAATAAAAAAGGATAAAATAATTATTATTTGATATATAATTAATTATATTACAAATTTATAATTATAATTATAATTATTATAATTTAATAATTTAATTATCTAATTATATCATATTAATTTAATTTAAATAAAGAAAGATCAAATTCAATTAGAATAAGAAAAAAAATAAAATAATTATTATTTAATATATAATTAATTATATTTAATTTAAATAAAAAAGAATTCAATTAAAATAATTTATTTTTTTATTTTTTCAAATATTAAGAAGTTTTTTGAACAAGTTTCATAATATTTGAAAAAAAATTAAGAAGCTTGCATAAAAACTACTTAATATTTGAAAAAACATAAAAAAATATAATTTTTTTTAGAAGTTAGAGAAATTCTAATTTGATTTTGATTGTTCGAATATTAACAAGTTAGAAAAATTTTAATTTGACTTCAAAAAATTTTATTGTAAATTAGAAAATTTATATTTAATTTAAATAAGAAAGATGAATTTAATTAGAATAAGAAAAGAATAAAATAATTATTATTTAATAAATAATTAATTATATTTAATATCTAATTATATTTAATTTAAATAAGGAAAGAATGAATTCAATTAGAATAAAAAAAGGATAAAATAATTATTATTTGATATATAATTAATTATATTACAAATTTATAATTATGATTATAATTATTATAATTAAATAATTTAATTATCTAATTATATTATATTAATTTAATTTAAATAAAAAAAGATCAAATTCAATTAGAATAAAAAAATTAAATAATTATTATTTAATATGTAATTAATTATAGTTAATTTAAATAAAAAAGAATTCAATTAAAATAATTTTTTTTTTTTGAATATTAAGAAGTTTTTTGAACAAGTTTCATAATATTTGAAAAAAAAATTAAGAAGCTTGCCTAAAAACTACTTAATATTTGAAAAAACATAAAAAATATAATTTTTTTTTAGAAGTTAGAGAATTCTAATTTGATTTTGATTGTTCGAATATTAACAAGTTAGAAAAATTTTAATTTGACTTCAAAAAAATTTATTGTAGATTAGAAAATTTATTTTTGGTTCTATAGGAAAATGCAATGGAAACAAAAGATAAACTTGCATTATCAAATGTCAAAGTTTTTATTTACAATGGTATGTTTTTCTTTAAAAAAAATTAATTTATTTGTAATTCTATAAACATATAAATGTAATATTTATTTTTTAAATTTTTTATACAATAACTAAAATTCAACTATCAATGTTGAAATACTTAACTTAAATTTAATATTTTTTAAATTTTTATGCTATAATTGAGTTTCAACTATCAACATTGAAAATTAGTACTATTCAAATTAATTCAATTATATTAGAAGTTTATGAGTTACGAGATTTATGAGTATCTTCTTTCTAAATTTTATTTTTAATAATTTTGAAAACTTATTGTTTATTTATAAAAATACTAATTTGATTATAATTTATGTAATTTTCAGTTATGATAACATGGTGTATATATAACATTCTCATACCCCAACCAATATTATGCCCGTACTCCTTACCATTTTTCATTTCTTTTCTTGTGCTTTAGCTTATTACCAACCTCTGCCAAATTAACTATTTTGTGTTCAATTACCTTATATATATATATATATATATATATATATGCACATTGCACATGTAATATGAACCAAAGCTTAAACATCCTTCTCATACCACAATAACCAATATTATGGGACTCTCTTACAGGGCTTTCCAATCTTCGAGGCTGCTCCTTTCCATTTTTCATTTATTGTGCTTTAGCTTATTACCAACCTCTGCCAATACCCCAAGAAATAATGAGACAGACCGATTAGCATTGCTTGAAATTAAATCCAAAATAAGCGGTGATCCTTTTCATGTAATGAGTTCGTGGAATAGTTCTCTTCACTTTTGCCAGTGGTACGGCGTCACATGTGGCCGGAGACATCAGAGGGTCATAGATTTGGATTTCAGCTCCCTCAAATTTTCAGGTATTTTATCACCATATGTTGGCAACTTGAGTTTCCTAAGGAAACTGCAACTTGGAAACAATAGCTTCAGCTATGAAATCCCTTCTCAAATTGGACATTTGCGGAGACTGAAAGCATTGTCTCTTCACAATAATTCATTTACAGGCCAAATTCCTCCCTCTATATCTAATTGTTCTAAACTTGTTATCCTTGATTTGGACGACAACAATCTAGTTGGTGAAATCCCAGCGGTGATTAGTTCATTACTTAAACTAAGAGTACTCTTTGTACACTACAACAATTTAACAGGGACTCTCCCCTCATCTTTGGGGAATCTATCTTCTCTTGAGGAATTGTTTGTAAGTAGAAATAATTTTCATGGGGCTGTCCCTGATACTCTGGGCCAATTGACGAATCTATGGGATTTAGGCTTGTATGAAAATCAGTTTTTGGGTACCTTCCCTCTCTCCATCTTCAATGTTTCTTCAATCCAGATTATAGATATATCAGTCAACAAATTCCATGGAAACCTTCCCTCCGACTTGGGCATCTCTCTTCCAAATCTTCAATTCTTTTCCGTTGGCTCTAACCAATTTATGGGATCCATCCCAACTTCACTTTCTAATGCTTCAAATCTACAATTCCTTCAATTAGACGTAAATAATTTTATCGGAAGAGTGCCTTCTTTAGACAAGTTGCATATGCTTGTCCGGTTTAGCTGTGGTTACAACTATTTAGGAAGTGGAAAAGCTGATGACTTGAAGTTTCTAATTTCCACTTTGAATAATGCCACCAATTTAGTCTCAATAGGTATGGGCAGAAACAACTTTGGAGGGAAACTCCCTGAACGAATATGCAACAATTCAAAGAAGCTCCAAAATATTTTAATGTCTGGAAATCAAGTATTTGGAAACATCCCAGCTAGAATAAGTGATTGTGCTGAATTACAATATCTGGAGGCATCAGGAAACAAGTTCTCAGGTATCATTCCTTCTACCATTGGAAAACTTCAAAATCTGGGATATTTATATCTTGATTTTAATGATTTATTGGGACCTATTCCCTCCACTATAGGAAACATAACAAATTTAATTTCCCTTGATTTATCTAATAATAAGCTTCAAGGCGCTCTCCCTTGGACGCTTGGGAATTGCAAAAATTTGTTAGAATTAGTACTTTTTAATAACAATCTCGAAGGCTCTATACCACCAGAAATTTTTGGACTTTGCCCCCTCTCCATTGGTGTCAGCCTATATGGAAATCATTTAACTGGCTCCATTCCCAATACAGTAGAAACTTTGAAAAATATAGGATACATAGACTTTGGCAAAAACATGTTATCAGGAGTCATTCCTAAAGACCTTAGTAGTTGTGGAAGTCTAGAAACTCTATACATGGATGCAAACTTGTTTCGAGGTTCCATTCCTTCATCTTTGAGTTCGCTAAGAGCCCTTCAAGAATTGAATCTTTCTCACAACATGTTGTTTGGCGAGATTCCAGAGTTCTCAAAGAGCTTTTCTTTACAGTTGTTAGATCTATCTTATAACAACTTTGAAGGCATGGTACCAACAGAAGGAATTTTCAAGAATGCAACTGCAACATCTTTAGCTGGAAATAAAAATCTTTGTGGTGGCATTCCAGATTTCAAGCTACCTCCATGCAATCTTCAAGTACAGCACAAGAGACGATTGACTATAAAACAGAAGATTATAATCTCCGTTGTTTCTGTGCTCATAGGTGTTGTGCTTATTTCTTTGTTTCTTCGCCATTCAAGAAAGAAAAAAGTAATTGTGTTTGATTTGAATGTTACTTTGATCCCTAGTTTTTTCCAAAGACTAAAAAAAACTAACTGGTCATATTTGATACATTCTATGCAAACTTAATTAACTATATCATGATATATTTTTTCTAGAGTATGGCATCGGAAGCGAAGTATCAACATTCGGTGACATATTTAGCTTTGGCATACTCTTGTTGGAGATGTTCACAGGAAAGAGGCCTATAGATGACATATTCAAAGAAAGTTTGAACCTTCATAGTTTTGTTAAAAGAGCTTTACCTGATCAAGTGACACAGATTATAGATCCCAGCCTTCTTCAAGTGCAACTCAACATGATAAACAATAGACTTATTGATTGCTTGATTTCAATATTTAAAATTGGT
Organism: Reutealis trisperma; assembly: GCA_947687605.1. Taxonomy (NCBI): domain Eukaryota; kingdom Viridiplantae; phylum Streptophyta; class Magnoliopsida; order Malpighiales; family Euphorbiaceae; genus Reutealis; species Reutealis trisperma. The sequence continues at coordinate 139,513 of CANTUT010000659.1, read as the reverse complement.
ATTGCTTGTTCTGTTGATCACCACAAGATCGTATGAGTATTGGCGATGCTGCTGCTCAACTCTCTTCTATAAGAAACAAGCTTATTGACAGAGAAGCACCAGGTAAATAAATTTCAACTTGATATAATATTTTTGGAAAATATAAAAACATTAATTTTTCCTCTAAGTTCAATTACATACTTGTCAAAGCGAAGCAAGATGATAAGACTTGTTATAATTCTTCTTTTTATCACAGGTTTCAAGACTTGGATGTGAAATGCAAGTACATAATCAATATGCATCGTATGTTAATTTTCTACTTATCTTTTTTCAGTTAAATTCAATTATGTTTGTAATATTTCTACTTATTTAATTGTATGGGACTTGGTGCTTTGTTTTGTTTGCTACTTCCTGAATTTTAAGTCTTTTTAATTATCATTTTTCCTTGAAAAGTTGATTTTATTACAGAATATCATTATTATCAAATTGTATGAACAGATATATTATTGTACACACACATTTGATTTTAGCGTAACAAAGTAAAATTGGAAGCTTTGTCTAGCAAATTTTTACTTAGAATTTTTATAGACTTCAAGAATCCTAATTTTATAGACTTCAAGAAATAATCTTACGTAAAAGTTTTCATAGGCTTGACCTATCATTTCAACCATTCAACATCATATATCTCTACAAATTATCAATTTTAGTGACACAATCAATATAAAACTTGACATGTAATCTCATATTGAAAATTTATTCTTAATTCAATCATTATGTGTAAATTGATCAATTCACATCGCACTAGAAAATTCATATGCATCACAAAGTCTACAAAAAAACTTAATTCTAACATACAGTCAATATATATATCCATCAAATTCCATAAAAGAAATAAATTACTTAAGCTCTACAATGTTTCTAACTTGAAGAGGGCATAAAGGAGCATTCTCAATTATCACAATGAGTTTTTAATTCCTCAATCCAAATCTAAACGAAGTTAGCCATCCTTTATACGCTCCATTTAATGCCCAACTCAATTTCATTCGCAAATAATTTTCTTTGGTAGTTCATTCGAAAGCTCAAAGTGTTTAATTTACCAAATATATTCATTTGACAAATTTCTCAGCTTTGATGTTCATTCTTTTTGAAATTCTATATAATGCATTTCACTCCTGTAAATTTCAATTCTCAATACAAACAAAAACCCATAAATTGATGATTTGGAAAATTTTACTTATAGACCCTAACAATTAATATTCTATCCATTCAAATATGACATTGTGTGATTCGACCAATTTGAAACCGTCAATAATAGCTCAGATAATATAAGAAATTGATTTGAAAACCCGAGTTTTATTCATCCAAGCAAGGAAATGCCCGATCGGTAGGGACCAAGAGAAATAGTGATGGTAGAGCATCCCCTGCCCTTGCCAACTTCAACGGTGGCCAAGCAAAATGACACCTTTTTAGCTTTTCAATATGAAATTTCTTTAATTTCTTAATCAATAAAGCTCCACCTGCTCCCATCACCTTTTTCCCTCTCTCTATTTCGCTTTTCTGTTTCACGCTCTCTCCCTTCTTCCTTTTTTCCTTCGCAATTCCTCCTTTTTTTCACCTTTCTTTTTCTTTTTCTTTTTCTTTTCTTTTTTTTTTAAGCCAGAATTCCAAAAAAAAAAAAAAAGAATTTGTGTCCACTATTTTCTTTCAATTCCATTTCATTTCAATTTTTTTATTCTTTTATAAATATGACAACTGAATGAAAGGCTGAGAGCAAAGAGAAAGGATGCTGAGAGCAAAGGGAAAGGATGCTGATAGCATCTCTAATGATCCTTTTTATTTCAAAAAGAGCATATTTATTTATTAGAGAGAATTTTAATTAATAGAGAGTATATAATTTTATTTAAATTCAATAGATTCTCTACATTATACTCTTTATTTAACTGTATCCTATAAGCATTGATTATTTTAATATTTAATTTTTCTTTATACATACATATATATATATATATATATATATATATATATATATATATATATATATATATATATATATATATAAAGTGTATGGTAACTTGTTTTGCATTAATTAAAGTTAGATAAAGAGTAAAATTAGCTCTCTAGATGTGGAGTGCTAAATCAACTATTTTCTTTATTTTTTAAATATAAAGAATCCATTGGAGTATTATTTTTTGAGATAAATCTTTCTAATAAAGAGTTTAATATATATAAAGAGTGCATTGAGGATGCACTAAACAACAGCTGGATAAATTTCACCTATCGTCCTTTAATTATTAACTAATATACTTTGTGGTCCAACACATGCAAAATCATATGTAAAAATACTTGCACTATGCCCTTTTGTACTTGTGACTCATTTCTGTCAATTCCCTTAACGGCTAGCTGACGTGACACTATTTTAAATGTTATTTAATCCACTCGGACACCTCCCTCAGCCGCCTCTTTCTTTCTCTATGAAGTTCTTATATCATGGACCCAAGTTCAGCTTGCACTATGGACCTGGGTCCAAAATGCACCATTTCGTTAAACCAAAAAATGCATTTTTTTTAAATTTTCATTATTTAATATTAAACTTTAAATTATTAGGTTTATTAGATTTAAAGTTTAGGTTCATCACATATAACTATCATATTCATTAGATATAACGTTTAACTTTATCATATATCACATACAGATTCATCATCTTTTGTAGCTAAATTAATGATTTAATTATTCTATAATTTAATTTCATTCATTTCTCACATTTAAAATTTCATTATTTAATATTTCGCATATAATTATGAAGTTTATTATATTTAAAGTTTAAGTTTATTATATATAGCTATCAGATTCATTAGATATAACATTTAGATTCATCACATATCACATATAGATTCATTATTTTTTACTGTCAGATTCATGATTATAAATCAATATTAAATTATCTATTTTATTTTTTTAATTAATAATTAGTTCTATTATCTCGATCAAGTAGAATTCAAAGCAATAGAATTCATTAAAAGGTAGTTCCTAATAATATCATGTTGGACTGCTCAATGAGTGAGAGACATATAAAAAAAAAAAAAAAAAAAAAAAAAAAAAAAAAAAAGCAGATCCAACTACTGATACGCACTTTCAAACTCAAAAATTCAAATTTTCTTCAATTTATCAAACAATATCTGTGTCTCTTAAATAAAAAACCTAAAATTATCAAGTAATCAAACTCAAAAAAAAAAAATCAAAAATTTCACACAAATAGTATAAAAACCCACAAAAAAGAAGATTATGAAAGAAATATGAAAAAGAAGAAGACAAAAATAGCTTTAAGAAAAAAAGAATAACAAAAAAATCAAAGCAATTTTGAAGAAGAAAAAGATCAAAGAATAAGAAAAAGATCGAGGCGCTATTTTGAAGAAGAAATATTGAACTTCCTAAAACAATTTAAAGTCAGTATATTAACGTTGTTTTTTTTTTAAATGCAACAGTGAGTTTTGACCCGGGACCATGTCACTACACGGTCCCGGCCCGGGTCCATAATATAAATTGCCTCTCTATGTCTGAGGGTTTTTTCTTCCCAACTGATACATATAATATCATCTCTTCTAAGCTCTAGATCTAAAATCAAACTTTTTTTCTTCTCTAATTTACTTCTCTATCTTCTCCTCGCTATTGAATTTCTATCAAATTTGAACATGTCAACAAATGAATCCAACATCGTGACTTACTTCCTGACTGCTTTTGAGATAACCATATATGACTGTGCTAAAAGAGAGAAATGGTTTCATACTTGAAATTTATGAATCAGATAAAAGTTTTTTGGGTGTAAAAGGTAAACTTTTGTGACCTGTGAGCAAATTATTGTGGTTATGAAGATTTTCTCTGGGTGATCCTCGTGAGAAAATATGTGAAGCTATTAATATGATCCCTTTCAGCTGCCTTGTTTAGGCAACAGAGGGCTTGGCAAAATCAAGAGGTAGAAATTAGAATTAGAATCTCATAAAAAAATTATCCTTGAAATGATGAATCTTTATCTTTCAGTGCTTCACTACGTTTTATGTATTTGTTTCTCTCCATGGAAATGATTTCACTTGCTTCAATTTAACTTAAGACCATGATGTGATGGGAATTTGGGCTTTTTTGAAAATCTTAATTAAACTTGGGGTAGACATGCCCTTTATCTACCACATTATTTACTTTTCCTATTGGGAACAATTTGGAGTATTGGTTCTCAAATTTTGTTTAAATAAAGAAATGTTATGTTAATTGAAAACTAATTCAAAATTTTGAAGCCTTTTGGCAGATCAGGTTTTTTTTTTTTTTTTTTTTTTTTTTTTTTTTTTTCCGGCAAGGAATGGTTTTTCTTAATTATTTTTATTTTAATGCAAATGCACAGGGCCACATTAGGAGTGTAAGCAACTATGTAGTGAATAATGGATCTTGCTCTATTACAGTTGTGATGCAGACAGATCATGAGAGCTAGGCTCTTTACTCCACAAGAGATTAGTGTAATGATGGCTTTGGTTGAGCTTGATTTAGGATTGTATTCCATCAAAATAACTCCGTAGCTTTACAAGTTTCTTAATGTGTATGTGAGCAATTACAGTGTAATTTGATTGTTTTTTGCACTGTGATTATTCTCCTTTTTATTAAGGGTAAAATTATTTCTTGCAACTTCTACAACTGCTATTATGGCGTTTAATTAGCATTTTGTCAAGTCTTCATGGTTTAGGAATGAAAATAAGTTATTGATAGTTAGTAATTAAGATGATTGTAATTGGAGTAAATTTCTCATATCAAGAAATTGCAATCGGGAGGTAATCATATCGGTACATTCTATCACTTATAGGATGTGAACTTGAAGCAATTAAGTAGAGGATCTTGTTTTAGAACAATGTTAAATTACTCCGAAAAAAAACAAAAACAGTTAACAAATATTCAATAGTTATATGCCTCTTATAGAGAGAAAAATATACAAAGGCTGTAATTTCTAAGATACCAACTGATTTGCAGGCATAATTAACTCAACCACCTAACTACTTTCTTCTTTCTTCTTATTATTAATTGTTCCCTTCTTTCTTCTGCTAGGCAATAAACAATAAGAAAGAAAAGGGAGAAATGGAAGGAGAAAGGAGAGTGGGCACTACGCTGAATTTCTCATAGTGCATCAAGAAAGCTTAGAAGAAAAATGGTTTAAAAATACTATATATATCAGTTGGGAAGAGGAAACTCTCACGTGCAGAGAGAAAGAGGCAGTTGAAGGAGGTGTTCATGTGGATTAAATAACGTTTAAAATAGTGCCACGTTAGCTAGCCGTTAAAGCAATCGACGGAAACCAACCACAAGGACCATGTGGTTACAAAAGGACATAATTCAAGTATTTTTATGTCCATTTTTATAGATGGAGGATCACAAAGTGTTAATCAATAATTGGAGCACTATACCCAGCAGCTAAGTTAAAGATTCAAGGGCTCCATTTTTTGGCCGTTAAAAACTTAAGGTTGACTTTGTGATTTTAACTTGTTCTATTATTAATAATAAATTAAAGAAAACAAAATAACGAGTGATTTGGAACTAATTTAGTAGTTAAATATTACCGAAATTAAGCCATTGGCCAAGGGTTCGAATCTAATACTTGTCCTTATTTTATTATTTTAAATTTTGGGGTGTCACATTGTGGGTGAGAATAGCTATAACATTACATAATTCAAATAATTCACACATTTGGGAGGCATTTTGTAACTGAAAAAATAGTGAAGTTCCACAATCCATCCTATCAATCACCAACATCTCACAATGAGAACATCAGCACTATGGGCATATCATAACCTCTTACCTCCGAATTATAGGTTTTGGTACTATACGTGAATATTATTTAAATATTTTTTACTATATATTTTGGACGAGTTATAATGTATAGCTATTTTAGTAATATTGCATACACAAAAACTCTATTTATAAGGAAAGTTAAAATTTAATCTAATAATAAGAGTTTTGAATCCTTTTTTGTCTCTGCATATTTCTTCTATCTATTTCTTCTTTTTACTTTATTACTTCATGTTTCTTATCATTTATCTTCAATCTATTGTATTAATAAATTAATTTACAATACGTTATTAACAAGACTTTATTCTATCGCTTTGTTTGAGTTATTGTAATCAATTAATTGCAACTTCTCTGTCAAATCCCAAATCCTAACTCAAAAAAAAAAAAAAAAAAAAAAAAAAAAGTGATTAAAAAGTAATCTTGGCTTCCACCTTCGTCAGTCCCATCAAATGGCTGCACAAGTCCACCTTCATCATCAACTCTTTCAAAGGCCAAGGTATTACTACCTCGGCCTCACTCGATTACTGCCAGGAGAGATATTGGTTGTTGATGAGTTTTTGGCCAAGATCTTGGCCGTTGATGAGGTTTCGGCTATAGCTTCTATCCAAGACTCACCGGTGCCATCTAACAGAAACGTCGTTGCCTCGCCCGTCAAAGCTCATTACCATCACTGGCAGGACCTGCTATTGTCGGCTTAGATCCAAAAAAAAAAAAAACCAGCCTCATTGCAAACGCCAGTAGCAACCCAAGCCATCATCGTGAACCAGCGTCTGGTCCCGAGCTGTTTCCAATTTCATAGATATTGTTTGAAGAATTTGCACTCTAAATACAAATCAACAAATTAAATCAATTAAATTCTCTTTAGTGATATATGATTGCTGGAAATATTTTATGGTTTCATTTATGTGTTCAATTTTGAAATTCTGACTTATGAGATTAATTGCTCCTGCAGTAATCTTAACAATATTTGTTAAGATGATTTATTTGTACATCATATTTGTTAGTTGAATTGAATTGAAATGTTCTTGTGCCTAGTCTTTGTTTGTATTTTGATATCCTTGAAAAATTTGTAGCCCATGGACTAACTGATGAGGCTGTGAGCATCTAGCTAGTTTGACGCTGAATATTCATGGTTTTATGTTTATTGGCTATATTTGGGTTACAGCAAGTTTAATTTGTATGGAATTGGATTGCTTTAAGATCCTCAAGTTTGGAAACTGTGATATATATGTTAGAATTTTAATCTCTATTATGTGGGCTTATATATTTCTTAGAACAATTATATTGATGAGCTATTTTATAAATGGGCTTAGTTTAAGTGATTCATTTATGTGAAATCTATAGACTTCAAGAATTAGTATAGGTTAATTAGTGGATACCTATTCCTAACCCATATAAGAATAATGGGATCCTAATGGGTTAGTATATAAAGTCTCTAGAGTTATGGTCCCTAATATATCAAATCATTCAGCCGCTTTCTGTTCTCTTCCCATAAAAGATAGAGAGTTGAGTAATCTTAAGAAATTAAGGATTTGATTGAGAAAGGTCATACTTGTTGTTCAAGCATTCATTCATCATTTATTCCACAAAGGTTCGACTTCTATAATAGATACATGTATTAATTTTAATCTTCTTAATAATTCGAGCATGATAGATTTTGTGCATTAAAGCAATAAAGATTTATATGATTATGACAAGTGGTATCAGAGCAAATTAAAGAATTTTCAAATATTTAATAACACATAATCACCATGGATCAAGCAAAATAATTCTTTAATTCTAATAATATAATATGATATGGGCTCTTAATGAGCTCATTTCATAGTGTGTGCAAGAAGAGGAAAGGATCCAAAGGGATAAGATAGAAAGTGCTCACTTAGCATCAACCTCTCAGAATAAGAAAAAGAAGAGGGCTAAGGATACTGCAAATGGAACACCAGGGTAGAAAAAGGCGAAGAAGCAAGGTAATGAATTCACCTTTTTTTTTTTTTTTTTTTTTTTTTTTTTTGCAAGAAGGGAGGACACATGAAGAAAGAGTGTTCCAAGTACGCTGCCTGGCGTGCAAAGAAGGGTAAGGTTCTCACTTTAGTTTGTTCTGAAGCTAATTTAACTTTTGTACCTATAGACACTTGGTGGATAGATTTTGGTGCTACTACTCACATAAGTGTATCTATGCAGGGTTGCCTATGGAGCCGACGGCCAACTAATGTTGAAAGATTCATCTATGTGGGCAATGGTAATAAAGTCCCTATGGAAGCTATATGGTGTTTTAGATTACAATTAAAGATTGGTTGTTATTAGATTTAACTGAAACATTTGTAACTCTGTCTTTTAAACGAAATTTAATTTCTATTTCTTGTTTGGATAAATGTGGATACTTTTGCAATTTAGGAGATAATAAAGCATGTATCTCTTTAAAATCCAATTTTATTGATACCAATATTTTAATTGATGGTCTTTATCTACTAAAAACTAGTTCTTCCCATAATGAAATCCTGTATGCTAATTCAAGAGGTACGAAATGTAAATTAACCGAGAATTCTACCACCCTATAGCACAAGCGTTTACGCCGTATCTCTAAATAGAGAATTCAGAGGCTTACGTCTGATAAAATTCTTGATTCCCTTAGTTTAATAGATTTCAAAGTCTATGTTGAGTGTATTAAGGGAAAACAAACAAACATAAAGAAATTAGGTGCCACAAATGTACGGAAGTCTTAGAACTAATACATACGGATATCTGTGGCCCATTCCCTACGACAACATAGAATGGTCAATAGTATTTAATTACATTCATAGGCGACTACTCTAGATATGGCTACCTATATTTAATAAGTGAGAAGTCTTAATCCCTATACGTTTTCAAGTCTTATAAAGCAGAAGTTGAACTTTAGCATGAAAAGAAAATTAAAACTGTCAAATCTAATTATGGTGGAGAATACTATGGTAGATATGATGGATCAAGAGGACAACATCCAAGACCCTTTGCTAACTTCATGAAGGTATGCGATATTGTCCTACGGTACACTATGCCAGGCAAACCTAGCATGAATGGTGTTGCTGAGAGACGAAACAGGACACTTAAGGATATGGTAAGAAGTATAATTAATCATTCTTCATTATCTAAATCGCTTTGGGGAGAAGCATTAAAGACTGCAGTATATGTCCTTAACAAAGCACCTAACAAAGCAGTAACTAAAACCTATATGAAATGTGGACTAGAAAAAAAACCCAGTATAAAGCACTTACACATTTGGGGATGTCCAGCTAAGGCAAGGCCTTATAGGCCTAATGAAAGGAAATTATACTCTAAGACTATTAGCTGCTACTTTGTTGGATATGCAGAACACTTCTGAGGATTTAAATTTTATGATCCCACTACTCGGTTCTTCTTTAAGATGGGAAAAGTGAGATTTCTTGAGGATGTAGAGTTTGGAGGTGAAGAATTAAGGAACATCATTTTTGATGAAAAAGTTATCTCTGAAAAAGAGAAATTTATTTCTCTTCCTAATATTGCTATTAATAATGATCAGGCAATAATTCCTTACATTGTTCAAGACATACAACAATGAAGTTCTTCCAATAGAGCAAACTCAACAGCATCAAGAAGTGCCATTAAGAAAATCCAATGGAGAAAGGAGAAGTGCGATTCCAGATGATTATATCATCTTTCTCTTGGAACAAGAAGATTCTGTAGGCTTAGCAGAAGATGATCCAATCAACCTTCACTTAGCTCTTTAAAATTTCAATTCTGAACGTTGGATCAATGCCATGCAAGATGAGATGAAATCTATGAAAGACAATGATGTATGGGATCTTATTGAGTTGCCTAAAGGTGAGAAGCCATTGGTTGCAAATGGATATTTAAAACTAAAAGGGATTCAAAAAGTAATATCGAAAGATATAAGGCTCGTCTAGTCGCTAAAGGATTTACTCAAAAGGAAGGCATTGACTATAAAGAGACTTTTTCTCCGATTTCATTAAATGATTCTTTTAGGATAATAATGGCACTTATAGCTTATTTGATTTAGAGCTACATCATATGGATGTAAAGACAGCAATTCTCAATGGAGACATTGATGAAACAATTTATATGGTTCAACCAAAAAATTTTGAATCCAAAGATTCAAAGTCTATGGTTTGTAAATTAAAAAAATCCATCTACAGTCTCAAACAGGCTTCTCGTCAATGGTATCACAAATTTCATCAAGTTATTACTTCATATGGTTTTGAGGTAAATGTGGTTGATGATTGTGTATATCATAAGTTTAGTGGGAATAAGTTTATCTTTCTGGTGTTGTATGTCGATGATATACTGTTGGCAAGTAGTGATATAGGCTTATTGCATGAAACCAAGAAAGTTTTGACTAACAATTTTGAGATGAAAGATCTTGGGCACACCTCTTTTGTATTAGGCATACAGATACTGCGAGATTGCTCTCAAGGTATCCTTGGGTTGTCACAAAAGAGTTATATCGAAAGGGTACTAAGCAGATTCAGCATGAAAGGATGTTCACTGGGAGATACACTTGTAACTAATGGAGACAAGTTATGTCTCAATCAATGCCCCAAAAGTGACCTTGAAATAAAGGAGATGCAAAAGATTCCCTATGCCTCGACAATAAGAAGTCTAATGTACGCTCAAGTGTGTACTCGTTCTGACATAACATTTATAGTAGGACTGGTGGGCAGATATTTAAATAACTTAGAAATGGATCATTGGAAAGTAGCCAAACGAGTTATGTGGTATTTGCAGAGAATAAAGGATTTCATGCTAACTTATAGGAAATCGGACCATTTGGAGATCATTGGGTATTCTGATTTCAATTTTGCAGGATGCCAAGACAGTAGATGATCCACTTTAGGCTATATTTTTTATGCTGGCTGGAGGAGCTATATCTTGGAAGAGTGCCAAACAGACACTTATAGCTTCTTCAACCATGACTGCAGAATTCATAGCTTGTTTTAAGGCATCTAATCATGGGATATAGCTGCGTGATTTTGTCACTAGGTTGCATGTAATTAATGGTATTGAAAGGCTATTAAAATTATTTTGTAACAATAAATCTGCAATTTTATATTCTAATAATAACAGAAGCTCTGTGAAGTCAAAACATATTAACATCAAATTTTTGTCTGTTAAGGAAAGAGTTCAGAGTGGTCAGATTTTTATAGAACATATAGGGACAAACTCTATGATAGTGGATCCGTTAACAAAAGGTTTGCCACTTAAGGTTTTTCATAAGCACACTGCTCATATGGGTGTAGGCATATTTTGTAATACATTGGTATAGTAGGATTTTTACTTTGGATATTCTATGTATTGAGACATGTTTCACATGTTTATTTTATGCATAATAAAGTTTTATGATTCATTTCATTATCCATATCTCTGAACTTATTTGTGAATTTAGGATTGATCTCCCTAAAGAATAAAGTAGGACCAGTTGGAAATAGGCATGTTTGAGATGACATTCCATGTAATTTCCATATCACTCATCCATATTAGATCTATGTCATTGAATATATTAGTATGGTGAGCATGGAAGGTTTAGTTATGCTTATACGTAATAAAAGCCACCGTGATCTCATATTAATGTAGGAAATGGACCACATTGAAACTAAGATGAAGTCTAAAGAAAATAGCACAAACATGTACATATAAAGAATTTGTTTGATATAATTGTTTCAGGTTCAATATGTAGCCCAAGTGGGAGATTATTAGATTTTTAATCTTTATTATGTGGGCTTACATATTTAAAATAACAATTATATTGATTGGCTATTTTATAAATGGGTTTAGTTTAAGTGATTCATTTATGTGAAACCCATAGATTTCATGAATTAGTATGGGTTAATGAGTAGATACCTATTCTTGATCCATATAGGAATAATGGGATCCTAATGGGTTAGTACATAAAGACCCTAGGGCTATGGTCCCTAATACGTCAAATCATTCAACCGCTTTATATTTTCTTCCTATCAGAGATAGAGAGTTGAGTAACCTTAAGAAATTAGGAATTTGACTAAGGAAGGCCACACCTACTGTTCAAGCATTCATTCATCATTTATTCCGCAAAGGTTCGATTGCTTTAATGGATATAGGTATTAATTTTAATCTCCTTAATAATTCTAGCATGATAGATTTTGGCCATTAAAGCAATAAAGATTTATGTGATTCTAACAATATATACAAGTGTAATATTATTTGCTTCTTTATAAGTTTACTAAATGTTTCAGAGCTATTTTGGGCTTTGGCCACCATGATGAAAGATTCCAAATAAAAGATATGAGTTCTATATTTACTGCTCCTAATCTTATTCTTATAGAACATAGATTGTGCAACGAAAATTTAATTGGAATGTCAGTTTCTTTTATTTTTATTTATTTTATTGGTCATGAATCATATAAGAAAGCATATTGTGACTTGTTGTTAGTAGCAAAGCTAAATTTAATATTGTTATTATAATCATCATTGCGATAATAATTTTATTGTTGTTGGAGGTATTATTATTTGGTGCTATTTGAGCATAAAATTTCTAAATTTATAATTTTTCAAATTTGTGTGATTATATGTCTTGATCAATTGATTAAGATTCCAAGCCTGTTTCAGGATACAATTCAGTCATATTTAAAATCATTTCACAGCTAAAATTTTTGTTGTGATAAAGTTATAGAATGTAACATGTAGAAGACATACTATATTTTTTTTTTATACCTCTTACATGCTCCTGCAGCAACAGTATAGAGAGCGAAAATTTATAAAATATTTTGAACTTATTGTTTGTCTTCTAGTGGTTGAAAAAAACAATAAATTGCTAATGGGAAATCATCAAGCTAAGCTCATTGGTACAACAATAGTCCTTGAAGTGAATGTTGTAGATAACTAAAAGTCAAAACTCAAGAGTGAGGTACATTTGATAGATCATGAGAATTCTAGAAGAGAACAACCCATGTTAATGACATAACTCAGTTCAATATATAAGATCACTAAAGGAGTAATTGGCTAAGATTATTATTCTTATTGCTTTATTATATTATACCGATAAGTTGTTTATCTATTTACCCATATTATTTTATGTATTATATCTATGAATATTTCATTATTGTTCTACTCTCAATGTACATGAACAATATATTGTATTGAACTTGAAACTTCAATAATCAAACCTTGAAAGTTTGGCATATAGTTTCACTTTGGATTTAGATTTGGACATTTGCATATCATATACACACTCTCTTATAACGTGTACATGGATGTAAGCTAAACATTTCTCATATGCGATTTTTTGGTTGTGCTATATATGTATCAATAACACTATCTCAATGTGTGAAAATGAATCCATAGAGGAGACTCATAATTTGTTTTGATGAGGCACATTTCCCAATACTAAGGTAAGTAAAAGCACCTATAATGCTAAAAGAATATCAAGAAATTTTCTAAAAGAAAGAACATTTGAACAGTTTTGATTCATGTATAAGTCAGAGTGAACTAGAAGTTTAAAAAAAATACAATTGCAACATATTGCAACACAATTGCCAAATGCATTTATGATGCTAAAAGAGTGACAAAGTCGTATGCCAATTGCTAATACCTCAGTAAGGAATGTGATTCCTATTGAAAATAGAAAATTAATTGAGCTCAACACATGCTAAAAGCATGAATAGTAAATAGGAACTAAAGATAAAAATCTACAAAAAAAGAAAAGCAATGTCACTCAAAAAATCTTCTAAGGAGAAGCCTCTTAAAAAGGAAGATCTCAATCAAAGAGTTATAGCTAATAATGAGACAAAGACTGAGATAATGGAACAAATAGATCTTTCAAATATGGCTCACGGAGTTGATGAGATGAATGAAAATTACAACATCTCAATTAATTTTGTGAGTGTAAGAGAAACATTACATAGAAATTCATTTATTATTGACAATGAATTTGCCTCAACAGTAGCTCATGTTATTTCAAGAGAAATAACTAAATGTCAGCATAATTATGACTAGCCATTATGGAAAGGGGTAATTTAGGTTGACTAGACTCACTCTTTAAACATAAGGTATTAGGACTATTGGGACTGCGGTTCAAAGGTCTTCTAGACAAAGAAAGCAGCCTAATTATTTAACTGATTATGTAGTTCAGTTAAATCATTACTCTATTGTATATTGCTTTTCAATGGGAGGTTCATATGATATGCTTAAATCCTATAATGAAGCTAAAGGCATCTATGAGTGGGAAGAAGCAATGCAGGAAGAAATATCAACTTTAAATAAGAATTGCTCTTGGGAGCTTGTTCCAAAGCCAAAAATGCTGGTTTAGTTACTTGTAAATGGGTTTACAAATTGAAGAAAAGAGTTGATAGCAATAATGATAGGTACAATGCTCCTCTTGTTGCTCATGGTTTTCTCAGCAATATAGGCTAGATTATAAAGAGACTTTCAGCCCTATTGATAAAATGGTGACAATTCGATTATTATTTCATTGGCTATTTGCAAAAATTGGAAATTGCGGCAATTAGACGTGAAGAATGCATTTCTCTATGAGGAGTTGGATCATGATATTTTTATGGTACAGCCACATAGTTTTACATCTAAGGAGTTCCCTAATTATGTGTGCAAGCTCAAGAAGGATTTGTATGGACTCAAGGAAGCCCCATATGCTTAGTATGGTAAGATCACTCAATACCTTACTTTTTATGGTTTCAAGACTTCAAATGCATATTCCAGTTTATTTGTTAAGAAAACTTCTTCTATCTACATAATGCTCCTTTATATGGATGATATGATTATTGTTGGTGATGATGATGCTGAGATAACTGTTGCGCGATTTCTGCAAGAAATTACTGAAAACAAAAAAAAACAAACTAAATCTCCTCCAAACTTGCAATGGATATTGTCCTCAATGTCAAAGAAACAAACCAAAAGAAAAAAAATACTCCCTCTTGTAGAAAAGTGGATTCCAAATTATAAGCAGGATATACATTTCACTTCCTTATTTCCTGTAAAACATCTTGAAATAACACTAAAAGCAAGCATGAGAAACTAATCATACAAAAAGAAAACATTATATTTTTTTTATTTTTGTTTTTATTTTTTTTTAATTTTTTTTTAATTTTGGAAACTAGAAAAAGAAAAAAAAGAGAAGAAAAAAAAATACAGATGCGTATCAAGAGCACAAAAAGTACTCTTTACTCAGCCATCTTGTATGAATAACTCTTGAGTTAGTTAGTTAGTTAGCTAGCTAGTTAGTTAGTTTTTTTTTTTTTTTTTTGAAAAGGAAAATCACATAAATTTAAGATGTGTATCAAGAGTACAAAAGTAACTCTTTACTCAGCCATCTTACATTTAGTGAATTGAATCTAAAACTTCGTTTGATCAAGTGCAATAAAAAAAACACACACAAAACAAAAAAAATGCGATAAAAAAAACTATAAAAGTTAGGGAAGTTATAACCGGAGATTCAGATCTAGTCCTCGCTTTTTACTGCTACTAGCCTTGGGGTGCCAAACTACCTGCGCCATCAATGGATCAGGTTTGGATTTAAAGTTTTGCAGTTGATCAATCAATTGATCAATAGTTGAAGCAGAGACTAAAATGCGTCGACTTGCTAGTGTCATAAAACCCTGTTCCACAGCATGATCAAGAAAAGATAACAAACCATTATAAAAACCATCAATATTAAGTAATCCCAATGGTTTCTGAAGAACAGTTAATTGTGTCCAAGATGCAATGGTGAAAATATTTTCAAATGTTTCTAAACCACCAGGTAATGCGATAAAAGTATCAGCATTGAAATTCATGTATGTCATTCGTTCGTACATGCTATTGACCTGTAACTCATTACCTATAGTTCCACCAATGATATGTTTATTTCGAGCCAAAGCCTTTAGAACTATTCCTAAGACTTTACTACCTCTAATATATGCGGAACTTGCGACACAACTCCTTAACCCTAAACTACCTCCCTCAAACACCAAATCAATTTTTCGTTCAGCTAAAATCCTACCAAGTTCATTAGCTACTATCAAGTACTCTCTTTTCTTGCCAGAATTTGGACTATAAAAGACACAAATAGTTTTGAATTTACGTGTTGAGAATTCTGCCATTTTCTCTCACAGATCTCTCGAAAGGGTTGTATGCATATTAACAATAATGAATGTGCATATAAAGAAACTAGAAGAGTGAAAGAACAGTTCAATGAGATAAACTAATTGTTGACAGAAAAAGTACAAAAACAAAAATGATAATAAAAATAATCAATGCTGTGTGTACAAATGTCAAAAGAAATATTTGAAAAACTAAAAAGAAACAAACATTGAAAAACTAAAAAGCTAACGAAAGTAGAAAAATCTGCAGCATGTGTACAAAAGTCAAAAAGAAAATATTGAAAAGCTAAAAGTAGACATTGAAAGACTAAAAAGTTGTCGACAGTAGAAAAAATCTGCAAGAAAATAAAATCTAGGTGCTAAAAAGTCAAAAAGTACTGCAAGATGTAAAAAAAAATAATGCATTGAAAAATAAAAAAGTTAGTGATACACCTGATTATAAACAGTAGTTGTGATTTTGGCTCACATCTTCCTCTGGTTTTACGTCCAGTAACCGCTTACACGCCTTCTATGAGTTGAGGATAGGCTTCCCATCCAGTTTTCTTATTAACTGGCAAACAGGGTCTTTTATCGTCAGATTCCCTAGACTGTAACGCTGCTTCTCTTCTTTGAATAGTTTCCATAAATCTAAAAGAGTGCGTTGAACTTGTCCACAAGGATGCGTCTCAAGAGTCTGTAAGATATTATCCATAGACTCCTTACTCAGTCCATCCTTTATGAATTTAATTTTGTCTTCTCGATTTATGGATGCAAATCCAATATTTCTACAGCGTGTGTTGCAATTCCATCTTGCACACTTGTAGCAGACTCCCATTCTCTTAGCTCTCCTCTTCTTTGAGTAAGAGCTTCTCCCCGTACCTGACAAACATTTAATAAATGAGTCATTAAGCTCACCTGCCAATCGTACTTTGGCTTCTATGATCCAGCGAATATCCTCAGGAAGATTCAGACGCCTAAATGCCTTCATTTTTTCCAGTCTGCGTTCATCAATTTTCCTGAGCACATCTTGGGGAAGAGTTGGAAATCTATTTTTTAGTGCTCCCAAAAGCGCTTAATTTATAGTCTTTAGCTTGACTATAGCTAGATCTTCATCATAGAGGATAATACACAAAGTATATCATCTCGATAATTGTGGAAAGATAGACTTTTACCAATTTTAATGAGTCAAGCCAGCTTGATTTGAGTCTGCATGGAAAAAAATTAAGATAAAAATTATTTAATATTTTATAATTAGGCTCATAATTTTTAAAAATTTTCCAACGAGCTCTTTTTCTTACTCTAAATTTTCTTAAGAAATTGAGATAGGAAGGTAGTGGAGTTGAATCAAGAGTTGGTGAGTGCTCAGTTGATGGTGGTGAATGTTTCTTCTTTTCTTTCAAGTCATCAAATTGATATTCTTTATGGTCTGGCATATTTGGTGTTGTTTTCACCAAACAAACTGAAAGAGTTTCCTTTGAGTTTTCTTTTTCAAATACCTCTTTAATTTCCCCATTAATTTTAACTACTTCGCAAATATTATCCATAAGAGAAGAATATTTCTTGGGCAAATTGATCTCAACTTCTTCCTTTTTTTCTTGCTTGCTTGAAGTATCTGCTTGATCAATCATCTCTTCCTCATCATCACTCAAAGAAATTGCCAAACATTGATCTCCAGAATATTCTTCAATTTGACTTGTTAGGTTACCATGGCCTTGAGCATCTAATGGACTAACAAACTATTCCATTTGTACATCATCATCTGTATTGTGACTAGCCCATTGATCCTTCCTATCTTCCAATCTTTCACATCGTTTATGAGTAGCATTTATGAATCTTTCCAATGCTGCTTCATAAGATGGTTTGTGCTCCTCAAATGGTGCATAATCTTGAAAATCATCTTGATAAGGATACCATGAATTGTTACCTTGATCGCATTGATTTTCCCATGAAAAGCTCGAATAGTCACTCCATCCTAAGTTGTTTATGTTGGAATATGGATAATTCTCATACCTGTTATAATTTGGGAAAAATTGTACCTGCTTTGCATATTGGCACTCAGAATTCAAATGATTACCTCCACACAGATCACAACTCAAACATGAATTAAATAAACTATTTGTATCAAGTTTATTAATTAAGTTAACCAATGCATCGATTTTAGCATTTAACTTACCAAAAACATCCTCATCATACATGCTTGCTGCTCTATTTAGCATCACTCCTCCATTCCACCATTACAAGTTGTGGAAAGCCATCTTTCTCTTTTTTTTTTTTTTTTGTTCTTTTTTTTTTTTTATAAAAGTTAAAAAAAACTGCAAAATTTTAAAATATATATATATATATATAAAAATCTAAAGTAATAGAGTATATCAACCTATTGATATTGTCAAAAATTGCCTTCCCCGGCAACGGCGCCAAAAACTTGTTGCGCGATTTCTGCAAGTGCACAGGTCGTGAACAAGTAATATAGTAGTGAAATAAGTGTTGATCCCACGAGGAAGGGTTGACAAGTACCAAAATAAAGATTACTCTATTATTTAGAAAATCAACTATGAGAATTTATATTTTAAGCTAAAGTGAAATTTAAGCAAATAAATGATGATAAATATGAAATAAAATTAAAGGTTTAGGATTTAGAATTCATCAATTGATCACATATGATTTCTTTATAATTTTTAGATGGATTATTTTTTCTGGAATTAATGATTAGATTTCCCTAAATTATATGATGTTCTCTCTCAAGATACAACATGTGTGTTCATATTAACCTTACGTCTACTCTCGTGATCATAAGCAATTAACACAAACCCATTAAGTTTTATGGAAATCCTTTTAAAAATCACAAAGGAGTATTCTTATCTCTAAGCAATACATTCCCTAGGTCAATTATCCTAATGAACTAATATTGTGCTTCCACTCTCGCTACTTCACACAATATCTTAAATCATGCAATTAATGGCCAGTTAATTACAAACATTAAGTTCTAAGATAAAAGATTAATTCCAACAATCAACCCAATCAATTAAATATAAATAATCATATGCAAATCAAAAGATTACATCTAAATCCTAGAAAAATAAATTTAGCTATTCATAATTAAAAGAGAATAAACAATTAAATTAACAATAAAAATAATAAACATAATAATAACTTATAATTAAATTCAAGAATAGAGTTTAGAGAGAACTTGTTTTGGGATACAATCTTTGATGAACTCAAACTTCCAAAAACTCCTCCTCTTGATCAAAATAAAAAATAAAACTAATCTACTCTAAGAAAACATATGAAAATCTCTCTACATATTTTTTTATGGATTTTCTTTGATGCCATTTCCCTTTGCCAAGCATGGTATTTATAGACATGTTTGGTGGAAGAATTCAAGTTCCATTAAAACTCTTACATCAAAAATTCAACATTGATGGTTAGGTTGGCCACCAACCATTGAATTTCTTCATCAATATTCAAAAATAGTTAGGTTGGCTACCAACCATTGAATTTTGGCCACCAACCATTGAATTCCTTTATCAATATTCAATAATGGTTAGGTTGGCCACCAACCATTGAATTTTGGCCACCAACCATTGAATTTATTTCTCATGGATTTAAAACTTGAATCATTGCTTGCATCTTTATTTTTACTGCATCATTTTGATCTGCAAAAATAAAATAAAAATACTTAAAATATGTTATAATTTATTTATAAATTGTAAAACTATTTATTTCTAAAAATAAGTAATAATATTATTGCATTCTTGAGAATTGGGCTAAAATTTAAGTTTAAACAATTAAAATAACTCTAAAAATATAGAGTTATCAATAACTTGTCTTCAAGATGCCTTGTCTCTCCGTTTTGAAATAAAGAGTTTGGGGGAAGCTAGATGTTTTCTTGGCTTAAAGGTTAACAAGTTAGATGGATATTTTATCTCTCAAAATAGATGTGTAGTGTAGCCATTTTATTGAATCATTTTCATAAGGGGGATTCAAAGATAATGACTACTCCTATAGAACCTTGCTCAAAGTTACTTAGAGATGGAGGAAAACCGCTAGAAGATGCAACACTTTTTCGACAACTTGTTAGTAAATTATTCTATTTAACTATCACAAGGCCTGCTTGACATTTCATATTCTGTAGGAGTTATCTCTCAATTTATGGACAAATAAAATGAAAATCATTTAATTGTAGCAAAGAGGATTCTTTATTAAGAAAGATCACACTTCTAACAACCATGACTTAATCAGCTTCCTTATCTCTCCATTTATCATCTTTATCTCTCCAATCCTTATCACTCCAATATGAATCAAGGTGGTTGTACCACAGTTAACTTGAAATCAGCTCTCTATTAGTCAACTAACTACACAACATCCATTAAATTGTGAATTTGATGACAAGTTGTTTGGTATTAAGGAACGAACAACAAGTTGAATCTTGCTAATAGGGCAACGTAAAGGAGATCTTTATGTCCTATACAAATCAAAGGAAGCATACTTCTCTAATAAGCAAAACTCAGCTGTTCAATTTTTAGACACTAAGAATTTAATTCATGTTAGTTCAAATAAAAAAGTTGAAACTATTTGTGAAAATTGCCAATTAGGCAAACTTAGTAGGTTGCCATTTAGTTTATCTCATTCCTCTAGTACTGATATTTTTTAAAAAATTCATTGTGATATTTGGGGACCAGCCCCCATTTTATTTGTTGGCAAATTTCAATATCATGCTTGTTTTATGGATGATTATTCTCATTATATCTGGTTGATTCCTCTTCATGCCAAATATGATTTTGTTGATGTGTCTTTTTGCTTTTGAAAGCAATGTGTAATGTCAATTTGATAAAAAGATTAAGATTTTTCATTCTAATGGTGGAGGTGAGTTTGTAAATAAAAGGCTTATTTCACACTTTCAGCAATAGGGAATTATTCATCAGCTTTTCTGTCCTTACACGCCTAAACAAATAGGCATTGTTGAATGTCGTCATCGTACTATCAGAGAACTTAGGATGACTATGATTTTTCACAACAAAGTACCAAATTTTCTATGGGTTGAGGCCTTTACTACAACAACTTTTTTGATCAATTGTTTACCCTTTTCCTTTATTAATTTTGATTCTCTTTATTTTTGTTTATATGGTGCTCATCCTAATTACTCTATTTTACGTGTGTTTAGCACTCAGTGTTATCCATATACATGGGATACTAAAAAGAATAAATTTGATCCTAAAATAGTTCCTTGTGTGTTTTTAGGTTACATTGACAAGCATAAATGGTATTGATGTTTTGATCCAAAAACTCACAGGATGTTTGTTTCAAGGCATGTTGCGTTTGATGAGAATATGTTCCCCTACAAAACAAAAAAGTTATCGTCTCCTTCCAATGCCTGTATAACAGACTTCCTTGATTCCTCGCCTTTTACTCCCATGCCTCAGACTGCTTCATCAAATATCACGAACCTAACGTATGTCCCACTACCATCCGATGTTTTGAGTACACATCAACTGTGCTAGAACACACCAACTCTGACGTGCCGCTTAAACCTCCTTCAAATCATAACAATGATCACATACCCAACTCTCCGCCACCTGCTGCTCTTGATTCCTAAGATCATAATATGCCTATTGTGACATCTCATATCATAGTAGGCAGAAATTTGATATGTGAAAATATGATGAGTGAAAATTCTAACACCTTTTTGTTTCTGAATAGGTTCAACCAGCATCTCATTCTATGACTATAAGAGCAAAACACGACATTTACAAGCCTAATCCACGTTATACTTTAATTATTAAAGGTGTGACATACCAAGAGAGCCAGAGGCTGTCAAAGTAGCACTTCAAAATGATGGATGGAGAAAAGCCATGCTTGATGAACTTGATGCCTTGCGTCAAAATCAAACATGGACCTTAGTTCCTAGAGAACCTCATATGAATTTTGTGGGATCAAAATGGGTGTTCAAGGACAAATTAAAGGTAGATGGTACTCTAAATAGGCTAAAAGCTAGGCTCGTTGCCAAAGGCTATCATCAAGTTGATGGTATAGACTATATCGAAATCTTTTCCCCTATTATAAAACTAGGTACTATTTTATTAGTTCTCAGTTTAGCTATAGTTCAACATTGGGATATTAGGCAATTTGATGTTAAAAGCGCATTTCTTCATGGTTATATATAAAGATATTTATATGGAGCAAACACCAGGTATGAATGATTCCAAGTTTCCATCTCATGTCTATAAGCTTCAAAAAGCTCATTATGGCATCAAACAGACACCAAGAGCATGGTTTGATCACTTTAGCTCCTTTTTGCTTAAACATGGGTTCTTTTGTAGTTTGGCTTATCCATCTTTATTCATCTTACACTCATCTCATGGCACATTACTTCTTTATGTAGATGATATGCTTTAGACAGGTTCTAATACAAAACTACTTGCTGACTTTATTACACTATTGCATTTTGAATTTGCAATGAAAGACCTTAGACCGATTCATCATTTTCTTGGAATAGAAATTCAATGACAAACCAACACTTTGCATCTCTCTTAGACTCATCATGCTCAAACGATTCTTGACAAAGCTCAAATGATTGATTGCAAACCTATGAGTACACTAATGGAGTAAAAAACCAAGGGTCTTAATGATGATACTTCTTTTTTAGATCCTCACTATAATAAATCATGTATTTTGTCACAATATTTTTAGTCACTAAAATTCTTGACACAAAAACTACATAATAGGTAACAATAATTTTCAACTTGTCATAGAATTCAATGTGGTAATTTTATTGTGACAATAAAAAAAAATTATTCCAAAAAAAATTTAAAAATTATGACAACTTTTGAAAAATTGTGACAAATTATTGAAATAAAAATTGTGAATATAACATTTTATGACAAGTTTTAATTGTTGTCACTTAAAATTTTTAAATTACAATTATTTTTTGTTACATAAATTTATACTTGTCACAAATTAATTTAAATAAAATTTTATTTTGATTTAACTTTAATGACATAAAATTAAGTTGTCACTTAAAATATATATGTTACAACAAAAAAAAAGTTATAACATATAATAAAATTATTTTTGTCAACTATTTTGCAATAGTTATTATAATTAAAAAATTAAAAATTACACGTAAATATTATTTTCTTATTCTCTACTAAACAATAAAAATTTCCCTCATTTTTTTTATTATCTTCTTGAAATTTTAAAATCCTAGTTTTACTTATGTTTAGAATCCAATTAAAACTCTAAACTTTTTCTTTTTATTAACATAACATAGTTACAGTTTGTTTATTAGTTTAAAGAAGACAAATATTAAATCAAGTTATTATTATTATTATTACTAAAATATAGAAAAATTAAGTATATGATTTTTTTAACTAAAGTTTATTATTATTATTATTAAAAACTGAATTAAAAAAAAAAAGAAAAGAAAAGAGAAAAAAGAACGCAGAAGAAGAAGAAGAAAAAGAAAAGAGAGAGAGAGAGAGAGAAGAGGGAGAAAGTGAAAACCACCTACGTAAATCGCCTAAACCACCTCCGTTTGTCATGAAATTCAAACTACAAGTAGTTCTCGACCTCCTCATCACTCCGGCGATATCAGATTCACCAAAACTTGGTGATTTTTGGGATCGACCAACCTATTTCTCATACTTCCTGGCTCCTTTTGAAGAAACTAACACTGCAAACAAACTCAAGAAGTCCAAAAACCTTGGACTAGAGTGAACCAGCCCCAATCACCGCCGTTTGGCCGGCGGATGACCCTTGTCGGAGTCTAAGTTTTTCGGCCTCAATATGGTTGGTTTTGGCAACTTTCAAGTGGAGATATCTCTATTTTTGGGTTCCTTGCTTCATGGGCATCACATATGTACCTTAGATTGGATTTTCGTCGCCGTCAAAATTTTCCGGCAATCACTGGAATTGGTGTTTTTGTACAGCGACCCCGACTCGTTAAACTGAGTCACCTGGTACTAATCGCAACTTCTATTTGTGTTTAGATATAGAATTATGAATTTAATTGTGAATTTTGATATAATTAGGTTATTAATTAAATTATTACTAGGAAAATTAATATTACTGCTGAAAATTTTCTTTTAATTGTAAATGATTATTAATGGGTAAAATTTAAATTGATAGATTTATAGATTAACATGAATTGTATTTTATTAATGGAGTTAAATAGGTATATATTTGGACATTAAATTAAGACATTGACAATTTTTATGAATTTCTATAAATTATTGAGCTAAAATGCTTATGTATTATTAATTTATATATTGTGTTAATAGTAAACTAATTTTAATTAAGTTAATATGGCTTTTAGTTTAATTATTG
The DNA here is from genome assembly GCA_947687605.1 of Reutealis trisperma. Lineage (NCBI taxonomy): Eukaryota > Viridiplantae > Streptophyta > Magnoliopsida > Malpighiales > Euphorbiaceae > Reutealis > Reutealis trisperma. The sequence continues at coordinate 115,316 of CANTUT010000659.1, read as the reverse complement.
GAGTTAATTGGTGAATTTAATTTATTAGAAATTGTATGAACTAATTGAAATCAATGTTATGAAAATGAACTAATTGAATTGATAATAACAATAATTTTCTTTTAGTTATATATTGGTAATAATAAGTTAGATTTAATTAAATAATTGTAATAAAAATAAAGTAATTGAATATTATTAGAATTAAATTGGGTTATGAATAAATTATCATGAATGAAATTAATTTCTTATTTTAAAATCTCATATAATTAGTTAAGCAGTGATTTTCATAAATTTATTTATATGATATTTATATTACTTTAATTTGAGTATTGAACATGAATAATCTTATTAAAATATTTTAATTTATAAATATTTCCTTAGACTAAGAAAGTGAATTTTCTTATTTGAGTTGATAAATTGAAGTAAATTAATTTATCAAAAGAATGATTATAAGTGTAATTTTAATGTTAAATGAATGATATAGATTTTAAATAATTTATTAGTTAAATCAATTTTAATGAAAGAAATGATAGACTTACAGTGGATTGGGATTGACTTTCTAGTCATTGCTATATGAACTGAGAGCTAGAAATAATGAAAGCCTAATAACTTATAAGTATTATCAAATTGCTATTTGCTGTAGGTTTTGGTCGATATTTGTTTGTAGGAAAAGTTTTTGGTTTGCTAGATTTTATTTATGATTTTTGAAATAGGCATTAGCAATGGCTCCAATATTCATTGAAAACCATATAATTCAACTTTCAAAAACTAATAATTGATCACTTCTGTGTTTCGTGTGTAATGGTAGCCAAAATATACTAAATGAATTTTTTTTTTAATTACATAGGAAGAGGGTACAATTTTGATATTCACTTCCATCCAAACCTAACATCTAAGGGGGAAGAGTAACTATCTAGCGTCTCCAAGGGTTTAGATAGAATTAACAAAGATATTTGGATAGTTGACCAATTGTTAAGAGAGGTCATGTGGTCTGTTACCAATCCGATCTTTCTATATTTATATATGTATCTGCCAATTCCCAACCAATTGTCAATTCTCTATCTTATTTTAAGTTCCTATCATTTGTCAATATCTATATTATATCAATCTTAAATTTTTATTAAGAGTAGCTCTTGAGCAATAGCCAAGTAGTATATATAGTTATTAACCAAGTTGTGTATATATAGTTATTGGAGCAACTCTTGAGCAGCAAGTAGTATATGATCAAGTAGTGTGTATATATATATATATATATATATATATATATATATATATATATATATATATATATATATATATATATATATATATATATATATATATATATATATATATATATATATATATATATATATATATATATATATATATATATATATATCAGTCCATTTGCTATTTTCATTGTACATGTATCAACTTTACTAACTTGAGTTGATTTTAATTAATCATTTTGCAATTGACTTAGGTGCTATCAGTATAGATTAAAGCAGCTGTGTTTATATTCAGACTAGGGTGTGCTACTGGGGAAGCATTATCTCTAATGGTGAAGGCATTCGAGGCAAGGAAATATTTCATTGATCAAAAGCTGTGAAATTTATTGAATGTTTCAAGATGTACTTGATGAATTTCTATTAATGTTTAGAAGAAATTTAATTTTCATGTTATTATAAAGAATAAGTTAATTTAGAATAAGAATGTATTGTTGTTGTTGTTGCTGTTGTTTTATTATTATTATTATGCAAAATAATAGTGGTGAAATGATTTTTTGGAGCTTTTATATATATATATATATATATATATATATATATATATATATATATATATATATATATTAATGTACTAATTTGTGACAATAAAGTTTGTCACAACAATATTATAGGTAACAACTTCACTCATATGTATTAGAGATGACTTATGAAATTTGTGACAATTAATATTGTCATTAATTAAAATTTTTATGACAATTGGTGTTGTTACAAATTAACTAATTATATTTTGTGACAATTATTACTGTCATTAATGATATTTTTTTGTGACAACTATTGAAATTGCTCTGAAATTTTAATGTGTCTATTAAGTTATTTGTGACAACTTTACTACTTAGGTGACAATTTATATATTTTTAGTTACAACAATAGTTGACATTGAAAGTATTTTTTGTGATGACATATTTATTGTAATAAATGCTACATTATTTTTCACAATTTTTATTGTCACAAATTATGATTATTTTTAGCGACAGGGTATTAGGTGACAACATCGTGACAATTTTTTATTGTGACTGAAAATTTTTTGTGACAACTTTTATATTTTTGTGACATTTTCAATTATCACAAAATGCATGATTTCTTGTAGTGCCTACTTTTTATTGTAGCATTGTTGGTGCATTATAATATCTCACACTTACAAGACCAGATCTCTCTTTTAGTGTTAATTATGTTTCTCAATTTATGCAATCTCCAACTATTGCTAGCACGAAAATGGTTCGCCGAATTTTAAGATATGTTAAAGGGTCTATTAATTTAGGTTTGCAGTTGACTGGTGATACTACACTTGATCTTTGTACTTTTTCTAATGCAGATTAGGCAGGTTGTCCTACTACAAGATGGTCTATAATAGGTTTTTGCACATTTTTGGGGCGAAACATATTCCTGATGTGCTAAGAATCAACTAACAATTTCTCGTTCAAGTACTGAGGCCACGTATCGTGCTATGGCCAACACAGTAGCTGAGTTAACTTGTCTTACATTCCTTTTATGAGATCTTCATGTTCCTCAATAACATCCATTAATACTATTTTGTGATAACTTGAGTGCTTTACACATGACTATCAATCCTGTTTTTCATGCTTGTAGTAAACACATTGAGTTAGATTATCATTTTGTTTGTTAAAGAGTTTCAATGGGGCTCCTTATTACTCGTCATGTCTTGTCTACCCTTCAATTTGCAGACATTTTTACGAAACCACTATGTAATGCCTCTCTACATCATTTCCACAGCAAATTGTGCCTTTAGCCTCGACACATTTTGAGGGAGGGTATTAAGAAAGATCACACTTCTAACAACCACCTTGATACAGATTGGAGTGATAAGGATTGGAGAGATAAGAATGATAAATTGAGAGATAAGGAAGCCGATCAAGTCATGGTTGTTATTCCTAATATAGTAGATCATCAGAGTAATTCAAGGGGTTGTATTGATACTCAATCACATCAAAATGGTAGATCAAAAAGAGAGCAATTATCTCCTTCATTAACGGCAAGTGACAGCACAAAGAAAGGGATGTGATTGATTCAAATCTTGTATGATAATATTATCTTTCCTTGTATAATATTTTCCTTTCTTGTATTCTCTTTTATCCTTGTAAAATATATATTGAAACATATTGAAACACATTATCATTTTGTTAGAGAAAGAGTTTTGACTCAGGACATTCAGCTGAAAAAAATAAGAATCGAAGAACAAGTTGCTAATATTTTTACCAAATCACTCTCTAAAACAAAGTTTGAAGTTTTTCTGATTAATTCTGATTTAGTTTTTGTCTTTCTTTTATTTAGGAGTCCAATTTGGTTGTCTTCCTTTTATTTAGGAGTTAGTGGTTTAATTTTATTCAGCAAAAGAAACTCAAAAGCACGTTGGTGTTGGCTGAGATTTTTTAAGGACATCTTTAGTATTTATAGAGTTTATTTTCTATGTATCAGATTAAGATTTTCACTGAGTAGTAAAAAAAGCTACTAACAGCAAATTATCTTGGTCTCCCTTTATTTCTTTCTTTGCTGTTTCTTGTATCTTTATATTTGTCACAGTATGAGATAATGTGAAATATGTGAAATAAAGTTCCATTTGGCTTGACTCCATCGATCCGAATAGTTAGTAAATGTCATATTTGATAGATGAATTGTAATTTAGTTATTCGGAGAGTTATATTTGAATAGTAAGTTATGTTGAAATAGTTAATTTAAATATTAAGACTAATTGGCTTAATAATTTAGCTTTTAAAATACATCTAAGCTTTAATAGCATATTTTAAAATTCTGTAAAAATCATATTCTATAGGAACTTCTATATCAATTTAGCAGTTTCACACCTAATCCTAGTAAACTGGGGCAAAGGTGTGACAGTTGCCTTGAATGGAAGGTAAGAATTAATACTGAAAGTGATTTTTTAGTTTCAGTAAAATGGCTAAATATATTCTCATAAAAAAAACTTCAAAATCTTTTTTTTTTTTTTTTTTAAATTAAGTTTCCACACTCTACATTCTACAACTTTTATTCTTTATTATTATTAATTAAATACCTTGAATTTAATTTTCTTGCCTATAACTCCTTCTATTGACAGTGAACTCGTAATGGATGTGGCTTCTAATTATTAGTTTCCTTTTGCTCTTACCGATACAAGTGTTATTTCCAAAGCAAAAGTTTTCGTATGTGGTTAATTTGTTTCATTGAAATGGCTACTTCATTTTCAGAAACTTCACAACAGAAAAGTAAAGCATAACAATCTGATTGCTTCTCCCTTTTCTTTTTTTTTTTTTTTTTTTTTTTTTTTTTTTTTGACCTCACAGTGAACCAGTCTTGTGGCTAGAAGGTGGAAGAATGTAACCTGTGATCCCAACCTTTGAAGCAGAACAACCTTGCATTGTATGGGTAATAGCATATTTATTTAACAATAAAAATGAAATTACTAGTAATATTATATTCATAAAGATAAGCCCTTTTAAGCTTTCCTGCATCTGCAAATCCACCATCAGCCATTTCATTGCTTAATTATATGTAGGAGTACTCACTCGCAAAGGAATATGTGTTTACCCTGTGATGGCTTAATTTTCTAGCAACCAGATGTTAGAGATATTAAAATTGATAGAGATATTATAATTATGTGAATGTGAAAAGTCAAACATATATTGTAATGTCAATTGAAAAGTTTGATTTGGTGATTAATAAATATAATGTCAATTGTTGCTTAGATGAATAACTAGATATACATATGTAGTATAATGTTTTCTCTCTCTCTCTCTATATATATATGTACATATTGCTTTGAAATTTTCAAAATCTTACATAGAAGATTTTGAAAAGTTGAAAGCAATGTTTTTAGATCTCGCCCGACTTTCAAACCAATGGAGACAAAAGGTTACAAGTAAGAGATTTGATCCGAGTCAAATTATGATTAAAGCATAAATAATTAAATTAATACTATATAATATAAGTAATATAAATTGTAAGCAATTTAGTAGAATAATATGAAATAAATTTGAATACAACAAATTTTCTTTGACAAATAATATAAAAATGATTTTAGAATTTAAGATAATAATAGAATAAATAAATAATAAGA
>CANTUT010000659.1:2500-107500 GCA_947687605.1 Reutealis trisperma | reverse complement strand
GGTATATGTTCATTGGTGAGAATGATGATGGGACACTAACTAAAATTGAATCACGTGATGTCACTTTCTTGGACAATGACTATCTAAGTCTTGGTGACATTGATAAGAATTTACATCTTTATGAGTTAAAGGACTTTGATACAAGTGAACCATCATTAACACCTGAACCCAGTGGAAGGACACTTGTATCTTTAGAAGATGTGAATAAAGAGCCAAAGTTAAGAAGAAGTTCTTAACCAGTCATTCCTCATTGTCGTTGTATATGGATAACATACTTATAGTTGGAAATGATTTAGAATTCATGAAAATCATTAAGGAATGGTTATCATCTACATTTGAGATGAGAGATATGGGAGAAGCATCCTATATACTTGGTGTTAGGATCAAAAGAGATTGTTCAAATAGATTGTTGGCACTTTCACATGAGCCATACATTAAGAAAATGCTTGAACGATTTGTATGCAAAATTGCAATCCTATAGATACTCCATTTGTAAGAGATGAAAATCTAAGCAAAGAACAAGAGCTTAAGACTCCAGAAGAAAAGAAGGCAATGGCGAATGTTCCTTATGCCAATACGATTAGTAGTTTGATGTACGCTATGTTGTGTACTCGACCTGATATTTGCTACTTTGTGTACTTGACCTGATATTTGCTATGTTGTTGGTATGGTAAGTCGATACCAAGCAAATCCTAGCATTATGCATTGGAAACCAGTAAAATGGATTTTAAGATATCTAAAAGGCATGACGGACTATTCTCTTTGTTACCAAGGCAATGATTTGTGATTAGTTGGGTATTCAAATGCCAATTGGATTGGTGATTTGGATGAACGCAAATCGACATCTGGGTATGCATTCTTGCTTAACAACAGTGCAATATCATGGAGTAACAAGGAACAAACATGCATAGCTCTATCCACAATGGAGGCTGAATTTATTGCATGTTTAGTCGTAGTGCAAGAAGCCATTTGGCTAAAAGGATTTTTGCACAGATTGAGGATAGTTAAAGGTAATAATGAACCTACAGCTATCTATTATGACAGTCAAGCTGCCATTGCTCATGTCAGAGATCTAAAGTATCATGGAAGAACTAAGCATATAGATATCAAAAACAATTTCATCAGAGATATTATAGCAAAGAAAGAAGTCATATTGAAATATTTGCCTACGTATAAGATGGTAACAGATCCATTCACAAAACCAATTCCTAGATATATATTTAATTTACATGTACATGATTTAGGTTTACATAGGATATGAATTGCTTGTAATTTTTGTTGGTTATTATTAATAAAAGTGATGAACCAATTTTTATTCATTTTTATGTGATTGTGAATATTTTGTTGGCACTTATATGATTAATACATGTCGCAAAGCAATGGTCAGCTCTCTCAGACAAGTGACCACCCCATTAACATGTTTAGTACATAATTCGATGAGACTATATATACTAAAAGAGAGAAAAATATTCACTTGGAGTTGCCTTGACAAAGTATCAAGATGAGGTCATATCTGAAAACCAAATGTGATACCCTAAATCACATATGCCTTGTTAAGCTAGACCTAAATTAAACATTTCACCCTAAGTGGGAAAAGAATGTAAATTTGTAAAATTCATATGTTGTTTTCAGTGAGGTCTGTATGGTAATAAATTAGACATATGCTTTTTAATAAAGAGGAATTACCATAACATGTATTTCATACTACATGTGCTTTATAGCGAGTAAAAAGGACAATAAGAGATTATCCCTGTATCCTTATTGTGTGAGGTCCTTAGGGCTTATTAGTTAAGACCAATTTATGGTACCCTTAGTACTGTTAACTATGTTCAGAGATAACACATTAATGTAGCTACTTTGACATGTTTCCTGCAGAGATGAATATAATTGTCCTTAAGGGACATGTTGGGAAAGCTGTTAATGTGAAGTCAAAGAACATGAGCTTAAGAGGAAGACTTAATAGTCTGCACAAGTGTGTGTAAAGTTTAATTGATCATATTGCTTTGTGCAATTGATTTCTTAAAAACACAAAATGTTAATAGATATTACATACAGCCACAAGGGATTGGTGTGTGTAACATGTGCAGAAACATAAGTCTGGGATACTGCGAGGCATTGATTAACTAATATTTTTCTATATGTAGTGGAGCTATTATGTATCCCCAATAGGTACATAACATTAAAGCTCATTTAGATGTCTGCATAGTCGCACGGTACATTTGCCTGTATGATTGATTGAGAGAATTAAATAGATATATGTAATCTATTTGTACTGTCATTCAACCCATCATGGGTGAGTGGGAGATGTTGAAAAATGGGTAAGTTTTCTTACACCTATAATGGGTTGACCCAACCCACTTAGAGACCCAAATTAATTCATTGGTGGAATTTAAATAATTAAGATAAATATTCAAATAATTTAAGTAATTATTTGATATTTTAACTATAGGATAATTAAATAATTATTTGAGAGATAATTAAACAAGATAATTATGGGAATTATCTTTAGAAAAAGATATGTTCCCTATAGATAAGAAGCAGGAGACTCTCTTTATCTTCTTATCTCTCAACCACTAAAAAGCTCTCTCTGTGTGTGAGTTAAAAAACAGGGAAAATAGTATGTTAAAATAATTCTCCAATAATTAGAGGCTCTTGTATTATGAACCTGAGTTGGTTCCCAGTTATTGTGATTCTAATTTGACTGTTCGTATCAATCAAAGTTTGTGCTATGTTCGTGAACAAGACGTAATGTGTTCGTGCTATTGTTCGTAATTTGGTGTGGAAGTTTCTAAAGCATAATCATCATTATTATTATATTCTTAATTGAAGGAGGTAATATTTAAACTCAATTTAATCATATAGTAGTGATTCAAGCATGGTTATGTGATCTTTGGGATTGAATTAATTGCAAAAAATCATGATTAAAAACATATTCGTTTTTGTTATCAAGCTTTTATCTATTCAACACAACTTCAGAAGTAATGAATTACATCACTTACAATTTATCAAAGATCTTAATTAAGCAATTAATAAGTGTATTAAATTTGAGCAAATAAACATTAAACTCGCAATTATGATTGAGATTTCAAAATCACTATTCATAATCACCATTTGTTCGAATTAAATTTGAAGAATTTCATATATTTAGTATCTAATAACTGTGCTTAATAATAAAAGACACTGACTATGGATGACGTTGAATCAAAAGCAACCGAGACTCAAAAGACAAAAAGGAATCCTCTACTTCGCATGCCACAAACTTAAACCATTTAAGACTCATATGACACTACCTTTACTTCAAGTCACAACACCATGCTCTGATACCAACTTTGTCATCACCCATGTCCTAGTGGTCATATGCCCTTAGGTTTGGGTTATGACATGGTATGTAGACCAAATAATATAATACAAGCAAAAGTTCCTAGATTCATAGAGATATAGAAGAGCATATAAGTTATTATGTTTGCATATCCACCATTTGAGTCTCCAACAATTATTCTAATAATTACATATCCGATTTGACCTATGGACGAAATGCAAGCATATGTTTTATGCTTGTTTGAGAAATAGCAATGAGATTCCCCACTATCATGCTCAGAAAAGCTAGGATTTTAGAAGAAGATGCCATTCATTTGATGAGAAATAAAAAGGAATATAAAAATTCGAGTGACTAAAGTTGAAGCGGCTACTTTTGAAGTAAAAAAAAAAAGCAAGGACTAGAGTGGAAGAGTCAAAGTTAAAAGGAGGATTCCTCACTTCTTTCTCTTATCCAAAACCATGCATGAGATTTTTATCTCGCACAGCTCCTAAGTGATAAAGAAAGAAGATGACCAAAGGAGACTACAACATACCAGCAAGCCAGCCACTGAAGCAATTATGGGGATAAGGATCTTCTTTTACTCCTCAAACATGGATACCAAGAACTCACATTAAAAGCAAGTAGCTCTCCCCCTATGGCATGGGTAAAGGGATCCATGGTAGTAGTGCTTTTCCACGGAATATGTGGGGGGTGGCTTTATGGATAGAAAAAATATCCCTGTTTCTTTTTTCTTTTTTCTTTTTCTTTTTCTTTTTTTTTTTTGTTAGTCAGTGGCAAATTTCCCATATTCCACAGGAATAATTGAGAAAGATTTATGACTAAAATAATATTATGGTATGATAATAAAAAAAATGAGTGGCAAAAGATAGAAAAGTTATCATTCTAAGTGGTCCAATCCTTTGTTTATTAAAGAGTACAAATAAAAATAAGTTAAAAAGGACTCACTATCGAAAAAAGGAGGGCTGGAATCTGCACATTGATTCTTTTTTATTTTCGCAACTTGTGTTGAACCATATACATCAAAAAGTGTATGTACGGTTTCTAAAGGATAGAATTTTACACTAATCAATCGACTTTATCGATGCTATTTGAAAAAACTCTATGAATCTCAATACAATACCAACTACAATTCATAATTATAAACCACACCTGATGCAATAAATAAAACCAAATAATACATAACTAAATCTAAAAAGAAAAAGTTAATACTCTTCTTGCTTAGAGGCTTGAGAGTGGAGAAACGAGAAAGACCTTTGAGATTTATTTAGTGATAAATATATATCTTTTTTCAATTCATAAAATTTTATTTTATTTATAAATAAATTTCATATTTTTATTTATTTATTTATTTTTTTACAAAACTCAGGGCAATTGGCAAAACTAGACACAAATGGACAAGCATTTGGCCGTTCTAAACTATTCCATAAGAAAGTCCAAACTAGGTGCATTTGGAATTTAATTTAAACAGTATCTAAGGAGCATTTCTCAATCACTAAAGGCAATTTTATCTAATAAAAAATTAGCTCTATATTAACAAAACCCTTAAAAATAACTTTTAAAAATATGAGGCTCCCCAATATTATTGAGGAGTCCTGGGCAACATCCTAGGTGGCCTCTTCTTGGAGCCAGGTCTAGTGGTGCTGGTTGAGTGCCATCAACAAAGCCATTGAGATTTTGATAGGCACAAACCATGTTTTCCATGACTGATAATTATATGCAGTTAGCTTGATAGCAAAAGTGTGATGAGTGGTGGGACTGGGTGAAGAGGTTATATTTGTTAGGGTGAGAGGGCCAGCCATTGCAAAGAGGAAAAAGAAAACAATAAGAAAGATATTTAAAAGAAAGGAAAGCTCTGATACCATATGAATAATTAAATATTGTATATTTTCTATAATACGAAGTCAGCAGTGCAATTGCGTATATATGCCATATAAGGATTGGTTTTGATGTAACAGAAATGCAAGATAACATAAATATGAATAAGTTTGTAACTATGTAAACTTTATCCTACACAAAAGAATCACATGGAACTGAAAATAAGACCGGTTCTCAGTTAATCTAGCCCTATTATATTTTGACAACTATGGTTGAAAGTCAAAATATTAATTCCTGTAGAAAGGTCATTTAGCCAAAAACTTAACATAAAATAATAATAATACATAACATAATGGATAAATGGAATATGAATAGTGAAAGATATTATAATTATATGCCATGGAGAAAGGGAATATGAATAGTCAAAAGATATTATAATTATGTTATGGAGACAGGGAATATGAATAGTAAAAAATATATAAAGTAATGTCAATTGAAAAGTTTGATTTAGTCAATTAAAAAATATAATGTCAATTGTTACCTAATAACTAGATATAGATATATAGTATAATGTTCTCTCTGTCTCTCTCTCTGTGCCTTAATAAGATTCTACCAAATTTATATTCAAATAAGTAATGAATAATATTGTTAGAGATATTAAAATTATGTCATGGAAAATGAAATATGAATAGTGAAAGATGAAAATGAAATTTATTAAATCAAAATTATTGCTAACTCTAGGCGTTCTTATAATATATATGTATTTAGTTTGAAACTAGGGATTGCAAATTGGACAAATAAAAAAGCAAACTCTATTATTATTATTATTTGAATTTTTTCTTATAGAGATGAATTAATTAATTTTTTTGTTTTTAGTAATTAACTATACTTGATTGGTTTGAGGAGAAAGTTTTGATGGGTTGGTGTTGTAGGCTCAGGATGGGCATGCTGTGAGTGGTTTTTTTTTCTTTTGGGGAGCAAGAACGTCTTAAGGTCTATCCATCCAAATTTCGTTAGAATTATTTCGGTAGATAAATAAACATGATTAAATTGAAGAAAAGATGAACTGCTAGGAACAAATGACTTATGACATGTATTATATTGTACGAAGTTATATTGAATCATCGGAATTCAAACTGTCTATTGAACCAGATGCAAGGGATAGCACAACAAGTGGATGAGATGATTCAGGCCCATTCGTTTATATCACACACGCCACTCTTTTTCTTTTTCTTTTTCTTTTTTAAATCAGTAAATAAATTGCACGAATTTATCAGCTTTCCAAAATAACAATCTAACAATCTTCCTCACGAATCATGCCATTAAACTTTCGGAGCTCAAAATCTTCTTCTTTATCTCTATGCTATTGATCTCCATTGTCTCCTCCAATCTCTGTCAACAGAAGATCAATTGATATTGAACTCAAATCCATAATCATAGCACAATGAATTTAACAATTATCTATAATTTTCTAAAAAATAAAGCTAAAATCTATCTCTATGAAATGTCAAAATCAATAGATGGAGGAAATCAACCAAAGCACATATCAAAATATTCCTTCTGTAACTGAATATTCAATTAAAACTTATTATTCACCGACTGCTACAAGTACAATCTCAGACAATCTCTATTTTCCTCTCTCTATTTGCTTCATATTCACAATAATAAACTGTATATTCATAAGTTATAAACTACATATTCTATCAAAAGTAAAACTCACATTCATTACCTACAAACTACTGATTCAGCACTATTAAAATACCTATTCATATCATACTTATAATTCATGGCATAAAACTACATGTTAATAAGTTACAAACTGTACATTCATCAAACATATGCATGAGGCTCATCATTCATAAACTACATATCCATCACCACTGAATTATAGTTTCATAATATACTTATCATTATTGGCATGTTATAATATTGTAGGTTCATCAAACCTATGTTTGAGGTCCATCATTCATAAACTATTCATCACTATTCTATTATATGTACGTCGCTTATAATTTTTAAATGATATCTTATCTTTATATAGTTAATAACCAAAATTATGATTCTGCATTGGAATTGAAAATTGAGGATGATGAATTATTAGGATTGTGTGTATAATCTGTTGATGAAGCCCTCAATTTACATAATGACTACGTATTTAGAATGGGTTTTAGTGCTTGAAAGAGTAAGATGGCAAAACCATATCAATGAAAATATTTCATTGCCCGAGGTTTGGAAAGAAAGAAAACAAAGGAAAAAATATCTAGAAAGAAAGAAAATAGAGGTAAAAATACCTCTTATTTAAAAATAAACATTCAAACTGATTGTAAAGTTTACATTCAGTTTGATATTGATGAGCAAACTGAAATAAAAATTAGTAATCAATAACAAAACAAAAATGATCATGAACTGAACACTTATAAAAATAATGAACCTGACATTAATAACAATTGAATGTACAATTTTTAACTAATAAACCTAATTTTATATTTAATTAACTTTACACTTGTAATAGATGAATATTCACATTATAACTTGTTGCGTGATTTCTGCAAGTGCACAGATCGTTTACAAGTAATAAAGTGATGAGTGAGTATCGTTCTCACGAGGAAGGGTTTGTCAAGTACCAATTTTTAATATTACTCTATTATTTAGAAAATCAATTATGAGATTTTATATTTTAAACTAAAATGAAATTGAAGTAAATAAATAATGATAAATATGAAAATAAGATTAAAGGTCTAGGATTTAGAATTCATCAATTAATCACATATGATTTCTTTATGATTTTTAGATGGATTATTTTTGCTGGAATTAATGATTAGATTTCCCTAAATTATATGATGTTCTCTCTCAAGATACAACATGTGTGTTCATATTAACCTTACGTCTACTCTCGTGATCATAAGCAATTAACACAAACCCATTAAGTTTTATGGAAATCCTTTTAAAAATCACAAAGGAGTATTCTTATCTCTAAACAATACATTCCGTAGGTCAGTTATCCTAATGAACTAATATTGTGCTTCCACTCTCGCTACTTCACACAATATCTTAAATCATGCAATTAATGGCCAGTTAATTACAAGCATTAAATTCTAAGATAAAAGATTAATTCCAACAATCAACTCTAATCAATTAAATATAAATAATCATATGCAAATCAAAAGATTACATCTAAATCCTAGAAAAATAAATTTAGCTATTCATAATTAAAAGAGAAGAAACAATTAAATTAACAATAAAAATAATAAACATAATAATAACTTATAATTAAATTCAAGATAGAGTTTAGAGAGAACTTGTTTTGGGATACAATTTTGATGAACTCAAGCTTCCAAAAACTCCTCCTCTTGATCAAAATAAAAAAAAATAAAACTAATCTACTCTAAGAAAACATATGAAAATCTCTCTACATATTTTTTTTATGGATTTTCTTTTGATGCTCTTTCCCTTTGCCAAGCATGGTATTTATAAACATGTTTGGTGGAAGAATTCAAGTTCCATTAAAATTCTTGCATCAAAATTCAACATTGATGGTTAGGTTGGCCACCAACCATTGAATTCCTTCATCAATATTCAAAAATGGTTAGGTTGGCTACCAACCATTAAATTTTGGCCACCAACCATTGAATTCCTTCATCAATATTCAAAAATGGTTAGGTTGGCTACCAACCATTGAATTTTAGCCACCAACCATTGAATTTATTTCTCATGGATTGAAAACTTGAATCATTGCTTGTATCATTATTTTTACTGCATCATTTTGATCTGCAAAAATAAAATAAAAATACTTAAAATATGTTATAATTTATTTATAAATTGTAGAACTATTTATTTCTAAAAATATGTAATAATATTATTGCATTTTCGAGAACTGAGCTAAAATTTAAGTTTAAACAAATAAAATAACTCTAAAAATATAGAGTTATCATAACTAATAAATCTAAACCTTATATTTAATGAATTTGACACTAATAATAGATGAATGTATAGTTTATAAGTAATTAACCTAAACCCTATATCTAATAAATCTGAAACTAATAATAGATGAATATACAAAAAAAAAAGTAATGAATATAAAATGTGCTTACCATAAGAAAAACATATTAACATACAGTTTATAAATAATGAACCTATGCCATATATCTAATGAATATGGAATAATAACAGATGAATATACAAAAACTAAGTAATGAATGTAAAATGTTCTTATCATTAAAAAAAAAAAAAAGGATGAACACACAATTTTTAAGTAATAAACCTAAACTATATATCTAATGAATTTGAAACTAATAACAAATGAATATATAAAAAATAAATAATGATATAAAAGATGCTTACTATCAGAAAAAAGACGAATATAAAGTTTATAAGTAATGAACATAAACACTATATTTATGAATCTGAAACTAATAACAGATGAATAGATAAAAATAAATAATGAATATAAAAATGTTTACATCATAAAAGTAAATGGACTAGCAAAAAAACCACCAGTCTTCTTTTTCTTTCATTCTTCAACAGATTCAATAAGACTTTTAACACTAAAATCAAACACATAATAACTTTAAAACAACAATAAACGAATATAAATCACAAAAATAATAGATTAAAACAAAAACTAACAAATTAAAAACACAAAAATGGTGAAAAAAATTACTATGATTGCAATAACAATGCTAGAAAAACAAACAGTTGCAAAGATAACATGAAAGAGAATAGAAAAAAATTGAAGGTAAAGAAAAATTATGGTTACAGAAAAAATGAACACAGTGATACAAAAAAAAAAAAAAAAAGTGGTGAAGAAGAAAGAAAACTTGAACGGTATAAATATAACATAAAATAATTTTTAAAAATAATTTAGAAAAATAACACATGCCAAAACAGGCGTGTGTTTACACAAACAAGCTGGTCCATGCTATTACATTGCCCAACTAGTTATTATCTTAATAATTTGTGTTAATCATTCTGGATCAAAATTGAGCCCTAAAACACTAGGTTATTTAAAGTCAGTTTCAGGTCGAACCATACAAATGGTATTAGAGCTACTTTCAAGTAAGATTGTGTAGAGTTAGTGAGCACATAGAGAGAGGATTATTTGTGGAGTAGAGCTCAAGATGAAGTCCGCTGTTGCACAATTTCTGCAAGTATACAGGTCGTGCTAAGTAATAGTGTGTGAATAGAGTGTCGATTCCATAGGGAAGGGCTGACAATTACCAAAAATTTAGATTACTCTATTATTTAGAAAATCAATTATGAGAATTTGTATTTTAAGTTAAAGTGAAATTCAAGTAAATAAATGATGATAAATATGAATTAAAAGTCTAGGATTTAGAATTCATCAATTGATCACATATGATTTCTTTTATAATCTCTAGATGGATTATTTTTGCTGGAAGTAATGATTAGATTCCCTAAATTATATGATATTCTCTCTCAATATACAACATGTGTATTTATATTAATCTTACGTCTATTATCATGATCATAAACAATTAACATAAACCTATTAAGTTTTATGGAAATCCTTTTAAAAATCACAAAGGAGTATTCTTATATTTAAACAATATATTCCCTAGGTCAATTATCCTAATGAACTAATATTGTGCTTCCACTCTCGCTACTTCACACAATATCTTAAATCATGCAATTAATGGCAGTTAATTACAAGCATTAAGTTTTAAGATAAAAAGATTAATTATAACAATCAAATCTAATCAATTAAATATAAATAATCATATGCAAATCAAAATATTACATTTAAATCCTAGAAAATAAAATTAGCTATTCATAATTAAAAGAGAAGAAACAATTAAATTAATAATAAAAATAATAAACATAATAATAACTTATAATTAAATTCAAGATTAGAGTTTAAAAGTAACTTGTTTTGGGATACAATGTTTGATGAACTTAAGCTCTAAAAACTCCTCATCTTGATCAAAATAACAATAAAAGAAAATTACTCTAAGAAAATATATGTAACTCATCTCTACATCTACTTTTTATTTTACTTTGAATTGTGATTTTGAAGAAGAGAGGTAATACTTATTTATAGGCAAATTCCATCTTCATTTTCAACCATGTTGCATTATTTATTACATCATTATTTTCATGACATTATCACCTGCATTATTAATTTCATGACATCATTGTCTGCATCATTTATAAAATGACATCATTGCTTGAGTTATGATATTACTGCATCATTGTGACATCATTTTGATCTGCAAAAATAAAATAAAAATACTAAAAATATATTATAATTAATTTATAAATTGTAGAATTATTTATTTATAAAAATAAGTAATAATATTATTGTATTCTCGAGAACTGAACTAAAATTTGGGTTTAAACAAATAAAATAACTCTAAAAATATAGTGTTATCATCGGCCATATCCAAGGCTGGTGATATATTGGATCTTGACTTGAGCTCACTTGTAAAAATTGAGCCAACTGAATTGCGATGAAGACGTTGCACTCCAAAAGAAGAGAGAGTATAACAAGCTAGCTGCACCAAAGGAGGTACTAGCTTGAGCTACCTGGGTGTGGGAAATTCAAATGGAATTTGAAAATGCTTTATAAAATCCAACGAGTTATTACTTAAATAATTTGGATTAATATTTTGGGAGAATTTAACGCGCTAGTAACGAATTTAGATACAGACCTAATTTGCGTCCATTAGCAATCTGTTACTAATTTGCGTTTTTTTTTTTTGGGGGGTTACTTTTTATAGTGAAAGGAGTTATTAGAATAATATTTCTTTTGTGATTTTGTTTTGTTGCTCTTATTTTATTACTAGCAGAGCAATATTTTTTAATTATATTTAAATTATTATACTTTTGTTACTATCTGATTACTTCTTTTCCTCGGAAGCTAAAAATACTATTGTATCTGAAAGTTATGCCCTTCGTTAAAAAAAAATATATATATATATATATTAGCTTTACATATTGCATCTAAAAGTTAGCGATGAGAAATTTTTAAACACTATCCTATCATACTTCTTTCAGTAATTTTTGAATTTTTCGGTAAAGTTATTGTTTTGTAAAAAATAAGTTATATTTTCGAAAAGTTAATACTTTTTTTCTAATTAAGAAGAATTACAAAAAAAAAAAAATAATTTTATTTAAAAAAATATAAGAAAATTTTGATTTTTTTATGAAAAGCTATTTTCTCGTAACAAAGTATATTATTTTTATTTTTAACAAAATAACTATAGAAAATACATTTTAAATACTATCCCGTCATATTTATTTTAGTAATTAAATATCTAATTGACGTGGAGGCTATTTCAGAGAGATTCTTAAGCCGTTGGGACAAGCAGCAGTTCAAGCATAAAAAATATTAGTTGGGGCCAGCTAGGATTTGGGGTCTTATAAATATGCGATTCAAAAGAAAATGGGTCACCAGTTCAAAATCATTGCCCTTGGCAATGAGCGACGTCATTTTTCGGCCAAATTCCTTCGTTTGGGCCCCTAAAATGGCAGTTAGTCTATTTATGGAAACTTTTTATTCCTGTTATAAGTTTTGATAATTAGCTCTATTTTTTACGCCGTTTGTGGTGTTTATCTTGTTTAGTTTCCCATTTTTATTTATGGTAATATTGTAATCTCACCATTTATGGCAGTTTTGTACCTAGGGTTTCCGGCCCCCTATTTAGACTATTGTTTTGGCCTATTTAAGAGATTAATAATTCAATCATATTTTGAAAACCCTAAATTGGATTTATCCTTTTTGCTTATGCTGCATCACTAATCGTCTACGATCACTTGTTTTCAAAAGCTAATTCAAATAAGTACTGAATTTTACAAAGATATGCCCTTGGTAACCCTCTATTTTTTCATAAATTTAAAACATATGATCTAGCCATGAATATGCAAGTGTTGAACCATTGCAAAATTGAGAAAATGTTCGAATGCTACATATTATTATTATTATTATTATTATTAGAGCTAGGGGAATATCTTATTATAGTAGACAACTAATCCTTCACTAGCATTAAAATAAATAAATTAATGAATGACAAATCCTATGGTTTTTATAATCTTAGCCACCTAATTCTAAACTAACGTGTACATATTTAATCAATTTCCTGTTGGTTTGCTGTCCTACCCTTAAATTCAACATAATAAAATTATATATTGAATGAGTCCTTAATTAGTATTAATTGTTAAAATATGAATAAAAATGAGTTCTATTTCAATATTAGTAACATGTTTCAAGAGTATATTATAAGGTTAAAATTCAAATCCTAATCAAAACAATAATAAAAAAGAAAAGTTAAAACTTGAAAGAAGTAGCTAGGTTCTTATATGAATAGAAGAATTCTTTAATATTAATATTTAAAATGAATAAGTGAGGTCTGACCCATTGGTGATAATGACTCTCAAAAATATTATCATGAGGTTACAAATTTGAATTTTAATAAAAATTTGATTAATTAAATAGAAAAAATAGTATGATTCTATAAATTGGAATTAAAGACTAATAGAATTTGTTCATTATTTTATCATTTGAATAATTCAATATTTAGATTGGAAATTATGTATTTTTTAATAATTTTGTAGTTGAAACAGAAATTCAAATCTACTATCAATTTAAATATGATCGATTTATAAATGGTGTTTCAACAGCAGCTACGTCTCGAGGAAAGTTATAGCATAACCAACCTAGTTTCTAAATTATTTAATTAAACATCGAACCTGCTTATACCACAATAACCATTATTATGGGAATTCCTTATGGGAGTTTCCAATCTATGTGCCAGCTCTTTTCCATTTTTCATTTCTTGTGCTTTAGCTTAATACCAACCTCTGCCGATATCCCAGTTAGTAATAATGACACAGACCGATTAGCTTTGCTTGAATTTAAATCCAAAATAAGTAATGATCCTCTTGGTGTAATGAGTTCTTGGAATAACTCTCTTCACTTTTGCCAGTGGTATGGCGTCACATGTGGGCCGAGACAGCAGAGGGTCATAGATTTGAACCTCAACTCCGTCAAATTATCAGGCCTTTTATCACCATATATTGGCAATTTGAGTTTTCTAAGGAATCTGTACCTTGAAAACAATGGCTTCAGCTATGAGATCCCTCCTCAAATTGGACATTTGCGTAGACTTGAAATATTGTCTCTTTACAATAATTCATTTACTGGCCAAATTCCTCCCTCTATATCTAATTGTTCTAACCTTGTTATCCTTTATTTGGACAACAATAATCTGGTTGGTGAAGTCCCCACAGGGATTGGTTCATTAATTAAACTAGAAAAACTCTCTGTAGAAATCAACAATTTAACAGGGTCTCTCCCTTCATCCTTGGGGAATCTATCTTCTCTTGAGGAACTGCTGGTAAAGAGCAATAATTTGCGTGGAGTTGTCCCTGATACTTTGGGCCAATTGAAGAATCTAGCGATCTTATCCTTGTTTAGAAATCAGTTTTTGGGTACCATTCCTCCCTCCATCTTCAATCTTTCTTCCATCCAGGTTATAGACATATCATACAACCAATTGCATGGAAACCTTCCCTCGGACTTGGGCATCTCTTTTCCAAATCTTCAATTCTTTTCCATTGGCGAAAACCAATTTACGGGATCCATCCCAACTTCACTTTCTAATGCCTCAAATCTACAATTCCTTCAATTAGCTAACAATAATTTTACAGGAAGAGTGCCTTCTTTAGACAAGCTGCATACGCTTATCAAGTTTACCTGTTCTGGCAACTACTTAGGAAGTGGAAAAGCTGATGACTTGAACTTTCTAATTTCCAGTTTGGATAATTCCACCAATTTAGTGGGAGTATATCTAAGCTTCAACAACTTTGGAGGAAAACTGCCCGAAAAAATATGCAACAATTCAAAGAACCTCCAAAATATTTTTATATCTGGAAATCAAATATTTGGAAACATCCCAACTAGAATAAGTGATTGTGCTTCATTACAATACCTGGCGGCATCAGAAAACAAGTTGTCAGGTATTATTCCTTCTAGCATTGGAAAACTTCAAAATCTGGGATATTTATATATTTTTTCTAATGATCTCTTGGGACCTATACCCTCCTCAATAGGAAACATGACAAATTTAATTGGCATTGATTTATCCGAAAATAAGCTTCAAGGCGCTGTCCCCTGGACACTTGGAAATTGCGCAAATTTGCTAGAATTATCACTTTCAAGTAACAATCTCAACGGTCCCATACCACCACAAATTTTTGAACTTCCTCCCTACTCAATTGGTATCAACCTATCTCGAAATCATTTCACTGGCTCAGTCCCCAGTACAGTAGAAAATTTGAAACATGTACGAATCTTAGACCTTTCCAAAAACTTGTTATCAGGAGTCATTCCTAAAGGCCTTAGCAGATGTGAAAGTCTAGAAAAACTATACATAGATGCCAACTTGTTTCAAGGTTCCATTCCTTCATCTTTGAGTTCGCTAAGAGCTCTTCAAGAATTGAATCTTTCTCGCAACATGTTGTTTGGCAAGATTCCAGAGTTCTTAAAGAGCTTTAGTTCATTACAGTTGTTGGATCTATCCTATAACAACTTCGAAGGCATGGTACCAATAGAAGGAGTTTTCAAGAATGCAACTGCAACATCTATAGCAGGAAATAAATATCTTTGTGGTGGCATTCCAGATTTGAAGCTACCTCCGTGCAAGCTTCAAAAACAGCACAAGAGAGGATTGACTATAAAATTGAAGATTATAATCTCCGTTGTTTCTGTAATTATAGGTGTTGTTGTTGTGCTTATTTCTTTATTTATTATGTGCCATTCAAGAAAGAAAAAAGCAGAGTCTACATCAACATCTCTTGGGAATTCACCCTTAAACCTGTCTTATCAAAGTTTAAACTTGTCTTATCGAAGTCTTCTTAAAGCTACAAATGGATTCTCCCCAGACAATTTGATTGGTACAGGTAGCTTTGGATCTGTATATAAAGGGGTTCTTGATCAAGAAGGATTTGTAATTGCAGTGAAGGTTCTTAACCTTACAAGACATGGGGCTTCAAAGAGTTTCGCAGCTGAATGTGAGATGTTACGGAATATCAGACATCGAAATCTTGTTAAAGTACTCACAGCTTATTCAGGAATTGATTATCATGGCAATGATTTCAAAGCTCTCGTTTATGATTTCATGGCTAATGGGAGTTTAGATGGCTGGTTACATCCAACTATTGGGTTAGATGAAGCACCAAAGACTTTGAATGTTCTCCAAAGACTCAATATCGCCATTGATGTTGCTTGTGCATTAGAGTATCTTCATTATCATTGTGGTATACCAGTTATTCACTGTGATCTAAAACCGAGCAACATCCTTCTTGATGAAAATATGACTGGACATGTAAGTGATTTTGGGTTAGTCAAATTCCTTTCCAATAAGACACTTGACAATTTCACCAGTCAATTCAGTTCTATTGGAGTGAGAGGGACGATTGGTTACTGTCCTCCAGGTAATTGTGTTTGATTTAAATGTTAATATGATCCCTGGTTTTTTCCTTCTAGCTGGTTATATTTGATACATTTCTATGCAAACTTAATTGACTATATCATGATATATCTTTTCTAGAGTATGGCATTGGAAGCGAAGTATCAATATTCGGTGACATATTTAGCTTTGGCATACTCTTATTGGAAATGTTCACAGGAAAGATGCCCACTGATGACATGTTCAAAGAAAGTCTGAACCTTCATAGCTTTGTGAAGAGAGCTTTACCTGATCAGGTGACACAAGTTATAGATCCCATCCTTCTTCAGGTGCAACTCAATATGAGAAACAATAGACTTGTTGATGGCTTGATTTCAATACTTGAAATTGGTATTTTTTGTTCTGTTGAATCACCGCAAGATCGTATGAATATTGGTGATGTTGTTGCTCAACTCTCTTCTATAAAAAACAAGCTTGTTGAAAGAAGAGTGCCAGGTAATTATAAATTTCAACTATTAAATTAAAACAGCTTAAAGGCATCTTATGATCATGTAATACTTTTAGATAAAATGAAATCTCATATACAACATTAATTTTGTTTATGAATTTAATTACATACTTGTCAAAGTTAATAACTAATAACAAATCTAATTCTTGTTTTTATCACAGGTGTATAAGGTTCATGATTTGGATGTGAAATGCAAGTAGATACATAATCAATATGTATCACATATTAATTAATGACAGTCCGTTTAAATACATGTTTTCTATTTATACTTTTCCAGTAATTCCCTTATAATTATGTATTAGCATGTTTGTAATATTTCCATTTAATTAATTGTATGGTACTCAGTACTTGGTTTTGGTTGCTACTTCATGAATGATGAGTATTTTTCCTTGAAAGATCATTTTGTTGAAGAATCTCATTATTATGAAGAACTGATATATGTAATTGATTGGCAAATTATTGAATTGTTTGATACAAATATTGGCAGCTAAGAAGTGCCAAACTCAAAGGCTAACTTATTGAGGTTGAAGAGTTCAATCAAATATAAGTCCATTCAACATCTTATATTTGATCTATATGAGATTTATTATCTTTAACACTTCCTCTCAAATGACAACTAGGTCAAGACAATTTTTATTAAGCACAATCATTACAAAAATCTAGTCATTTACTGATGGAAAATGCCATCAATAAACATAAGAAATCCATCAATAAATGTATTTACTGACGAATTGGGGACGGAAAAAATTCGTCGGTAAATCGATGGTCAATAATATATTTGCAACGGATAAAGCAATCTATCAGTAAATTTACTGATGAAATACAATCAGTATCTCTTTATAAAATGGTCAGTAATTTCATTCAAAAAAGGTCTTAAATAATCATAGTCCGTCACTAATCCGTTAGTAAGAAAAAATACCCTTCAGTAATCAGTCAGTAATCCGTCATTAAAATATAATTAAATAATGTTATCGATCAGTAATCTGCCAATAAATTATGGTCAAAAATAATATTTTAACAGAATGATCAATAATCCGTCAGTAAATTACGTTTTAAAAAAATATTTTAAGAGAAACAGTCAGTAATCCATCAATAAATTGCTTTAAAAAATAATTTAATAACATGTTCGGTCAGTAATCCGTCAATAAATTATAGAAAAATATTTTTTTAATAATTATATTCAGTCAGTGATCCTTCACTAAACTAGACATTATATTTTTTTTAATATATAAAATATTTAATAAATTAATTTTATAAATATATATTAATTAAAAAATTATAAATAAATATATAATATGAATATGAAAATTAAGTATCATATAACGTAATATTATTTATAAAAAATATAATATACTGTACACCCTATAAATATTACAAATAACTAAACTAAAAAAAGAAAAAAAAATAATCAATCGTGCTCCTAAACATCATCATCCTCTTCATCCTCCTCGTCATGGCCCTCCTAATAATACGGGCCATACTCTAGATCTATTATATATACATCAGCAGCAACATCTCCATCTGAAATATACTAAGAAGTAATAGAAGCTGGTGGTGGAACAAGTGGAGGAGCAACACTACTAGCAAAATGCCGTGAGAACAACTGCTGCATCTGTAGCTCGACTTGTTAGTGGACCTACTCCTGAACTATCCACTGCATCTCCTCCCGCATCTAAGCTACTCGCCTATTGATCTCCTACTGTAAATGCTCAGCTATAAGTAGCAGTGGCAGTGGCAGTGGTGGAGTTAAGGAAGAACTGGCTTTGGGATGTCTGAATGAGCGAGCCATTGAACCCATCCTGTAGACTTGTCCCTTCTCTTGGCCTCAATAGCTTTGAAGTATAGTTAAAACTCATCTATTTGAGCTAGCTCAATGGATCCGGGGGCCAGTGGCGACATCTGCTAGCGGAGGTTTCTGAGATCCTCCTTTTTTTATATAATAATAGTAAGCATTTAAATTTTTTAATTTATTTTAATAGGAAAATTGATATTTAAAACTTATATGAATCTGCTGGGAGCTCTGGTCTACAAAGATCTATCGTTCTTCCGTCCTCGTGTGAATGCGCACGAAGATCTCCTCAGAAGTAGGGTCCCGACCAAGATCATTTCTCTGTTACAAATTAAAAGTATGAAACTAAAATTAGTGAATAAAAAAATTATGAAATTAATAACTTGAAAAAAAAATGAATTTTTAATGTACATACCAAAATTTGATTATGACTTAATTACTTATTACAATAAAAATCAACATCTTACCAATTTTCTGGCATGCTCTGCCACAGGGACAGACCATTCAGTATGCTTAGACAGTTCACTTGCTAGACTACCTTTATCTGACTTTCTGTCAAGGGATACCTTCTGGGATAACTGCTTGTGCTCGAGAGAATCCCAGTGTTTCTTTCAAGCATCCCAGGTCTCCTGAGGGATCTACGTCTCTTTTTTGACTTTTATTTTAACGTCATAGAGAAAGTTCTTGTATCGAATTGTAGCCTTCTTAAAGAAGGTTGTCTTCACCATCTCTAATATAGTCAGGTTCTAATAATAGTACTTCTGCAAAAAAAAAAAAAAATACAAGTTAGTATATAAATAATAATTAATAAATAAAATTCAAAATTAATTTATTAATAGTATGTATCTATTTAATACATACTACTAACAAATTTTTATGTTTTATTATATATTATTACAGTTTATTATATATTATTATATTTAATGATATGTATTATACTTACTATGTTATTATATATATATATATATATATAATTTTGAATTCCATATAATAAGTTATTTATTACATGAAACTCCTTCCAGTATAATTGTTTCCTAAGGCACTAATTTTCAACGCGTGCCTTCAGATCTCAATTGGTTCTTGAATATCTTGTAAATGGTAAAGAACAAAAGGTAGTGGGAAGTGATGCACTAGTGGTAGGAAGATCACTAGTGGTAGCAAGCCCTTCCTGCAAATGACACCGTTTTCAAGACATTGATGTACTGCTACCAAGAGTATCTCTAGGAGTTGATACATGTCTTGGAGTCGACATCTATATAATTCATTAATTTTAATAAATTCATTCATTATTTAATGGTAAATAAAAATTAAAAAACTAAAACAAAATATGGCAAATTGATATGACGTAATTGCGAAATAACAATGTAAATATATATATATATATATAAAATATACACATGTTAGAAATGAATTCATTGAGATATATAACGCAACATTGTAAATATAAAAATAAGAATATATACAAACAGTTACACAGACAACGAGATCTCTAAACTATCCACTTTAGACAATTCGATATCCTCTCACCATCCGACGAGCAAGATATCAAATGGAATTTACGGTTAATCCTAAATATATTAATCATTTTAATTGACAATATTTTTGAACATTTGATTGTCAAAGTCCAAAAATAAAGTTAAAATCATTTAAATGTTTTCATTAACAAAATGGTATAATTTTTTTTTCCAAATAACAATTGCAACATCACAACATCAGAACATATAATCAAATTTAATAAAATAAATTTACGGGATAAATGCAAAATTTTTTGAATACCCTACAAATTCCTAAATCCATTATACTTTTTTCCATTTTTAACTAAAATTCTTCTTAATAATTTTAATTTTGATTTTCATTTATAATTTTAAACTTTCTTATAAACTTTACATTTTCTATATCCATTACTCTTTCAATTCTTAATTTTTGTTATTGTTGTATTTTTAATTATTTTTGGCATTACTATATGCTATTTCTTTTTTTTTTTTTGAATATTCGAATTTTAATTATTTGTTAGCGTTAATTAAGCCATTATGGGTTATTATATTTTTTAGGCTATTTTTCCCCTAAGAGGATATTTGTCAATTTTTTTTTTGAAATCTTATGAAAAGTATTTAAAATTTCATTTTTAATGGCATATTTATGATGTATTATTTTCTTTATATTTTTCATCGAAATATTTTTACTCCTAACTAAAAAAATTTCTAATTTTTTTGTATTTTATGAAATGCATTTATATTTTAATTTTTGATAGCATATTTATTGGATATTTTATATTTTTAATGTGAAATAAATTTTTGGTATTTTATAAAATTCATGCAATGTAAATTTCACTTTTTATGGAATAATTAAATAGAAATTTATGGTTCATTTTATTGGTTTATTAATGAATTTACTTAAATAAAATAAAATTACATCCTATACATATACATCTACAAATTCACATAAATTTAACAACATAATTAAAAATTACATTGCAATATACAAATTAACCAAAAATTACAAATTCACATCACAAGATTTATTTATTTTTATATATAGTTACAAATAAACATCGAATTAATGATAACTCTATATTTTTAGAATTATTTTACTTGTTTAAATTTAAATTTTAGCTCAGTTCTCGAGAATGCAATAATATTATCACTTATTTTTAGAAATAAATAGTTCTACAATTTATAAATAAATTATAACATATTTTAAGTATTTTTATTTTATTTTTGCAGATCAAAATAATGTCACAATGATGCAATAAAATAAATGATGCAGGCGGTGATGTCATAAAAAATAATGATGCAAGCAATGATTCAAGTTTTCAATCCATGAGAAATAAATTCAATAGTTGGTGGCCAAAATTCAATGGTTAGTGGCCAAGCTAACTATTGTTGAATTTTTGATGTAAAAATTCAATGGTTGGTGGCCAACCTAACCATCAATATTGAATTTTTGATGTAAGAATTTTAATAGAACTTGAATTCTTCCACCAAGCATGCCTATAAATACCATACTTGGCAAAGAAAAATATCATCAAGAAATCCATCAAAAAAAATATTTAGAGAGAAAAAATAGATTAGTTTTCTTTTTTTTGTTTATGTTATTTTTATCAAGAGGAGGAGTTTTGGAGCTCAAGTTTATCAAAGATTGTATCTCAAAACAAGTTCTTTCTAAACTTTATTCTTGAATTTAATTATAAGTTGTTATTATGTTTGTTATTTTGATTGTTAATTTAATTATTTCTTCCTTCTCAATTATGAATAGCTAAATTTATTTTTC
Organism: Reutealis trisperma; assembly: GCA_947687605.1. Classification (NCBI taxonomy): domain Eukaryota; kingdom Viridiplantae; phylum Streptophyta; class Magnoliopsida; order Malpighiales; family Euphorbiaceae; genus Reutealis; species Reutealis trisperma. Next base: position 85,373 of record CANTUT010000659.1, on the reverse strand, counting down.
TAGGATTTGGATGTAATCTTTTGATTTGCATATGATTATTTATATTTAATTGATTGGGTTTGATTGTTGGAATGAATATTTTATCTTAGAACTTAATGCTTGTAATTAACTGGCCATTAATTACATGATTTAAGATATTGTGTGAAGTAGCGAGAGTGGAAACACAATATTATTTCATTAGGATAATTGACCTAGGGAATGTATTGCTTAGAGATAAGAATACTCCTTTGTGATTGTTAAAGGATTTCCATAAAACTTAATGGGTTTGTGTTAATTGCTTATGATCACGAGAGTAGACATAAGGTTAATATGAGTACACATGTTGTATCTTGAGAGATAACATCATATAATTTAGGAAAATCTAATCATTAATTCCAGCAAAAATAATCCAATCTAAAAAATATAAAGTAATCATAGGTAATCAATTGATGAATTCTAAATCCTAGGCCTTTAATCTTATTTCATATTATCATCATTTATTTACTTGAATTTTATTTTAGCTTAAAATACGAATTCTCATAATTGATTTTCTAGATAATAGAGTAATCTTAAAATTAGTACTTGTCAACCCTTCCCTGTGGATTCGACACTCTATTTCACTACTATATTACTTGTTCATGACCTGTGCACTTGCAAAAATCGTGCAACAATTAACAACATAATAAATTATAAATTATACATAACATTTAAAAGCATATTACATTACAAATTATTATATTTATATATTATTATAAATAAATTAAATTATAGTATGGACCTCTTGACATGTGAATATGACTTTTATTGCTACCTCACACGTAAATTATCTGAAACATAATTAAAATTCTATTAATAAAATGAAAATAATTAAAATAATTACTAAAATAATTTCACCATATTTAATACTATCATTAATTTATAAAAAAATTTATTAAGCTTAAAAATATTAGATATCTCGAAAAATTTATTAGCATATATGTACATATCAATATATACATATCAATACACACACACACACACACACAGAGTGTATACCTATACTCATGTGTGTATACTATATGTGTGTGTATGTATGTGTGTGTGTATATATATATATATATATATATATACGAATCTCAAGTCTATATACATAATATATATACACACCAAAATTAATATATATACATACCAAAATTAACAAAAATCACACTTAAATTTCAACAAAATTTCAATAAACAAAATTCAATTTAAATTTAAGTTCAATCTTAATAAACAATATTTAATCAACTCATACGGCTGAAAATTTGAAAATCACCGGTGAAGGATGAATAGTGGTTGGAAAACAGGAGAGCACAGTAAGAAGAAGAAGAAGAAGAAGTAAGGGGACAACAGCACTGATCAAGAACAGGAAGAAGAAGAAGAAGAAAGGGAAGAAAGAAAGAAGAAGACGAATAGGTTATATTTAAGAATTATTGACGGATTATCAATGGAACCTGCCACGTGGATTAAAAAATTCCATCCGTAAATAACTAAAGGCGATAAAAGGCGCACCTATTTTTTCAATGCGGTCCATATTTCATCAATAAAAGTTAAACAAATGGTTAGTAATTACTGACAAATTACTAATAGAAAACCTATCACCGAGAGCCTCTCCTTCTACAATTCGTCAATAAATAAAAAACTACTGATGGATTATTGACGCACTATACCATGTGGATTACAATGATTTGTCATTAATCTATTAGTAAATTACAACAATGGTAAAAGGTGCACCTAATTTTTCAGTGCGGTCCATGTTCCATTAGTAAATATTAAAAAAAATTATTGGTATTTACTGACAGAAAGCCTACAACCGTACAATATTCTGTTAGTAATCCGTCAGTAAATGCATTAATTGTAGCCAAAAAATTCATGCTTATACATTTTCGTAGTAATTAGTCAGTAAACTGTCGGTAATATATGTTGTAGTATCCATCAGTAATTTTTTTTTCTATCAGTAAATATTCAAATATTTCAACACAACTAACTATCATTCTTTTGTCAGTATTCAATCAGTATTTACTAACGGAATGGCTTCCGTCGGTAATTTTCATTGGTAAATGTTGTGTTTTTGGTAGTGAGTTGACACTTCAAAAGTTATGATAGGAAGTAGGTTGATACAATTAAAGGCCTAATATAGGCGAAGAGACAAATTTCTTAGCCCATCACAAGCTAAAAGACAATGAAAATCCAACACAAGCAAAGACACATATTTGAAAGCCCATCACCTAGTGAAAGATAATTGAAAGAAACCTACCGTGAGGCAAACTATAAATCCGACCTGAATTATGATAGAATAGGGGTAGGTGTACGAATCATTTCCCACTCTAATAGCTTATATAAGTCTAGGCATATAGTTACTTAATTCATTTCCTCCCCCTCGTACCATGATTTGGTACTCGATCTAAATCACAGTTTTTTTTTGTGTCACAGCCCACTTCGCAACTGTGATGATCCTCAGGCACATATGTGTGGCCTCGTCCAAGAACTGGTCTGATCCGCTAGAGGGAATCAGGATGCTCATTTGGGTTTAGACTCACTATGGAACCTTCAGGTTTAGATTGGTTATTTTTGAAAATGATTTTAGGAGTCGCCATCCTAATTTATTTTTAAATGAAAAAATTAAGGAAAAAACCCTTATTGACTCCAATTCATTAATTTTCAATTAATTCATCCATGGATAAAATCACTAGTCTCGAACTAAGTTGAGTTTGAGGACTAGATTTTTGCTTTTAAATAATCACGATTTGCCTCTTAAGTTTAATTTGACTTTGAAAATTTAATTTCATGAATGATAAATATTATATGACAATTATAATATCATGATTAATGCATGAGCATGAAGTAAATAAATTAATTACATAAATTAATTAAAAAAGGGAAAGAAGATTGATTAAGATTTGGATTTAGATTCCAAATGTGCCTACATATATAATTGAATGGGGATCAAAATCCACGTAGTTCATTCCACGATTAAGTTGAGGGGTTTAAAAGTTGACTGGATTGATTGATTGATTTGATTTGGGTTTGCAGGTGAGAAGAAAAGGCTGATACCTTTGCTCTTAGCGGGTGGAGGATTTAATTGGACCGAATTTTCGTTTTATCAAGACTAGGTGATTAGATTGAATGGCAGATTAATTAATTAATTAATTAATCAAAATGATTAGTCAACTAATTAATGTAATGAAAAGGATGGATGGATTAATTAATTAATCAAAAAGATTAATTAATTAATTTGGATGAAGGGTGGATTAAGAAAAATGATTAATTTAATTTGGAAAAGTGATTAATTAATTAATTAAAAATATTAATTAATTAATTAAGTGATTAATTTTATTAAAAAAAGATTTTAGTTAGTTAAAAAGATTAATTAACTTGGTTAGAATGAGATAATTAATTAATTAAAAAGATTAATTAATTAATTAGATAGTGGTTGGAGGGAGAAGAAAAAGAAAAGTTGATAGATAGCAATCAATATCAATTTGGAGTGTATTGCAATGAAAGATGGAGGGCCTATTTATAGGCAAAGGGGGGTTGAGGGTGGTTTAGGTAGTGAAAATGTAAAAAGACAATAAGGGGTACTGCTAGGAAGGGTTGGAAATTGAGTTGCAAGGATAATTTGGTCATTTTCTCAGGCAGGGAGCACTATAGGACGCAACTCTGCACAGATGGACGAGGATCCATGTCAGCTTTATGCGGCTCCTCGTCAAAGCTACGTGGCTGCCACTCTGCTTTTACCTAGATCCTTGTCAGTTTGATGTGGCTCCAAGTGGCGATCTAGCTTGCTTCTCGAGAACTTTTTTCAGTTAATTTTTTAGTGGTTTTGAGTCAATTTTGGAGATTTTCGGGTCAGTTTTTAGGAGTTACAGAGTTCAAAAATCTTATTAGTTAGTGTCAATAGACTTAAAATTAACTTTAGAATGCCTGGGCAGTTAGTCTAAATTCAGTCAGTTTCAAAAAAAATACCATCTGATATAGAATGACTAATTAGGGTAAAAAAAAAAATGTCAGTGTCCAAAATTAAGTATCTTCATACTAATATGATTGAAAGTCCATTTCTTACTCCAAGGGCTGCCCCTTTAACCCTTGCCCGCTAACCAACTAGTGGGATCTCTGTATTGGCTCCGCTTAGTGGACTAATGTTAGCAGGTGTCAAGTTGCGGCTGGATGATGAGGGTGTAAAATTAAGGGTTCACAGTTGCCCCCTCATTAGAATTGTTTTTTCTGTAAGGTAATTCTGATAATAGTAAACTTAGAAAAAGGGATGGTATAGGAAACTAAAGTGATGTCCAGGTCGATGCTTGGACATGTTTGGGTGAGAGACATGGTTGAAAAAGAAAGATGGTAAAGGGAACCATAGGGATGTTTAAGCAATTGTTCCTAAAATTTTATGGGAGAAAAATATGGCTGATAAATGGAAGAGAGAAAATAAACCAAATGGATATCTAGACTGGTGGCTAAACATTTTTGGGTGAATTGATGGATTTGGGTAAAAGATATGGAAAGTGGAACCATATAGATGTCTAGGTGATCGTTTCTAGACATTTATGGTGAAATTGATGAATTTGGATAAAAGAGATAGAAAAAGGAACCACATGGATGTCTAGGTGATCTTTTCTAGACATTTATAGGTGGAGTTGATGAATTCTGATAAAGAGATGGCAAAAGAACCATATAGATGTATAGATGATCATTTCTAGACACTTATGGGTGGAAGAAGATTTTGGACAAGATAATTTAGTGGAAGGATAGCCTCAACCTATGGTGAGTCAGCTTAAAAGATTCTAACAAGATTTTGATAAAGAAAGAGCGTCAGCCTATATTGAGTTGGCTTAAGAGATTCTTTAAAGATTTCAGTAGGAGGAGAGTCACGGATAATGGTGAGTCAGTTCAAGAGATTATAAAAAGATTTCAATAAAAGGAGAGTCTCAACCTATGGTGAGTCAGCTCGATAGATTCTCAAATGATTTTAGTAAAGGAAAAGCCTTGGCTTATAGCGAATTGGCTTAAGGGATTCTGAAAAGATTTTAATAGGAGGAGAGACTTGGCCTATGGCAAGTCCGCTCAAGAGATTATGAAATGATTTTGATATAAAGCAAGCCTTACCCTATGGTGAGTTGGCTTTAGAGATTCTGACAGGATTTTGGTTACATCGAAAAAACTTGGGCTTCTGAATGTGAGGTGTTGGGCCTTTTGGATGGCTTAAAGAAACTTTGCTTAGATTAAAGGGACTTTGGAAGCCATGCTTCATTGATTAGATCTAAAAATATATCATTTAGTTTCAAAAAGATACTGATCAAACTTTAGGAGGTGTTGATCAACTTTAAGGACATACCAGTCAACTTTAAGAGAGGCTATTAGCTCAGCTTATGCATGATGGTGCATGATTGTAGATGGTTGTATAGATGTTGGTGCATAGATGACGCATGTTCATGTATGCAAGTTTCAGGATCCATGGATCTTTTGTTTGACTTTTATGCCTTGTATGATTTGTGATAATGCCCGTAATGGATGATTTCATGGATGTAAGAGGGTGGATTCATGCATTTGTTTTGTGAATGCAATTTTCTTTTTTTTTTTTTATGTGACTTTTGCATCTGTGAAGCCATGCATTTGTGGAGTGAGAAATCAATAAGGTTGAGGAACTCAACTTGGGTTGGTATGGAATAGTTGCCATAGTGGCTTTGAAGGGATTTTTCTGAGGGCTTGCTTTATGTTTTGGGATCCGGTGGCTCGTGTTTTCTGTTTTGGTGCTGCTTAGTAGGAGTTGTATCCCACCTTAGGGAAGTTCAATGCTATACCTTGGCTACAACTCATAGGCAACTCTAGTGGTGTCAGAGTTCAAAGTTTGGCATTTCTTAGACTTTTTTCAAGAGTTTTTTTTTTTGGACTTTTCGTAGGATGTCACAAGCCAAATGATAGTTGGTGATGGTCAAATGAATTTGACCACTTGATAACTCTACATTCTTAGAGTTATTTTATGTGTTTAAACTTAAATTTTAGCTCAATTCTCAAGAATGTAATAATATTATTACTTATTTTGAGAAATAAATAGTTCTACAATTTATAAATAAATTATAACATATTTTAAATATTTTTATAGATCAAAATGATGTCACAATGATGCAATAAAATAAATGATGCAGGCGATGATGTCATAAAAATAATGATATAAGCAATGATTCAAGTTTTGAAATAAATTCAATGATTGGTGGTCAAATTTCAATGGTTGGTAGCCAACCTAACCATTTTTGAATATTGATGAAGGAATTCAATGGTTGGTGGCCAACCTAACCATCAATGTTGAATTTTTGATGTGAGAATTTTAATAGAACTTGAATTCTTCCACCAAAATTGCCTATAAATACCATGCTTGGCAAAGAAAAATAGCATTAAGAAATCCATTAAAAAATATTTAGAGAGAAAAAAAAATAGATTAGTTTTCTTTTTTGTTATTTTTATCAAGAGATGAGCTCATGTTCATAAAAAATTGTATCCCAAAAAGAGTTTTTTCTAAACTTTTCTCTTGAATTTAATTTTAAGTTGTTATTATGTTTATTGTTAATTTAATTATTTCTTCCTTTTTAATTATGAGTAGGTAAGTTCATTTTTCTAGGATTTAGATGTAATCTTTTGATTTGCTTATAATTATTTATATTTAATTGATTGGGTTTGATTGTTGGAATTAATCTTTTATCTTAGTACTTAATGCTTGCAATTAACCGGCCATTAATTGCATGATTTAAGATATTGTGTGAAGTAGCAAGAGTGGAAATACAATATTAGTTTATTAAGATATTAGACTTAGGGTATGTGTTACTTAGAAATAAGAACACTCCTTTGTGATTTTTAAAAGGATTTCCACAAAATTTAATGGGTTTGTGTTAATTGCTTATGATCAAGAGAGTAGACGTAAGGTTAATATGAACACACATGTTGTATCTAGAGAGAGAACATCATATGATTTAGGGAAATCTAATAATTAATTCCAGCAAAAATAATCCATCTAAAGATTATAAAGAAATCATATGTGATCAATTGATGAATTCTAAATCCTAGACCTTTAATCTTATTTTCATATTAATCATCGTTTAATTTCTTTAATTTTTATTTAGTTTGAAATATAAATTCCTATAATTGATTTTTTAAATAATAGAGTGATCTTAATTTTGGTACTTGTCAACCTTCTTCGTGGGATCGACACTTATTTCACTACTATATTACTTGTTCACGACCTGTGCACTTGCAGAAATCACACAAGTTTTAGATTTTGTTTTTCTTTTCTATTTTTTTTATTATTTCGTAGGAATTTAAGGATGGCTTTTCGCAACTTGTAATAGTGTGATGGAGGAGTGATGCTAAATAGAGCAGCAAGCATGTATGGTGAGGATAGTTTTGGTAAGTTAAATGCTAAAATCGATACATTGGTTAACTTAATTGATAAACTTGATGCTAATACTTTATTTAATTCATGTTTGAGTTGTGATCTGTGTGAAGGTAATCACTTGAATTATGAGTGTCAATATGCAAAACATGTATAATTTTTCCCAAATTATAACAAGCATGAGAATTATCCATATTCTAATATAAACAACTCAAGATGGAGTGACTATTCAAACTTTTCATGGGAAAACCAATGCGATCAAGGTTACAATTCATAGTATCCTTATCAATATGATTTTCAAGATCATGCACCATTTGAAGAACATAGACCATTTTATGAAGTAGCATTGGAAAGATTCATAAATGCTACTTATGAACAATGTGAAAGATTGGAAGATAGGATGGATCAATGGGCTAGCCACAATACAAATGATGATGTACAAATGGAACAGTTCACTAGTCCATTAGATACTCAAAGCCATGGTAACCTGACAAGCCAAATTGAAGAACATTCTAGAGAGCAATGCTTGGTAATTTCTTTGAGTAATGATGTAGAAGAGATGATTGATCAACCAAATACTTCAAGCAAGCAAGATAAAAAGGAAGAAGTTGAGCCCAATTTGCCTAAGAATTTCAAATATCTTTCTCTTATGGATAATATCTATGGAGTGGTTGAAATTAATGGGGAAATTAAAGAAGTATTTAAACAAGAGCACTCAAAGGAAACTCTTTCAGTTTGTTTGGTGAAAACAACACCAAATATGCCAGACCATAGAGAATATCAATTTGATGACTTGAAAGAAAAGAAGAAACATTCACCACCATCAACTGAGCACTCACCAACTCTTGATTCAACACCACCACTTTCTTATCTCAATTTTTTGAGAAAATTCAGAGCAAGAAAAAGAGCTTATTTGAAAGCTTTTGGAAATTATGAGCCTAATTGTAAAATATTAAATAATTCATGTCTTAACCTTTTTTCATGCAGGCTCAAATCAAGCTAGCTTGATTCATTAAAATTGGCAAAAATCTATCTTTCCGTGATTATCGGGATGATATACTTTGTGTATTATCCTCCATGATGAAGATCTAGCTATAGTTAAGCTAAAGACTATAAATTAAGTGCTTTTGGGAGGTAACCTAAATTTCTAACTTTTTTACTTAATTTCTTTTGGTCTTTTGTTTATTTCATTCTATTTTAATTTTGCTTTAGAGTTGTTTGTGAGTTATTAAATAGCTTATTAGGAGGAAACCTAAGTTTTCTCTTTATTAGGTTTCTTTTATTTTTGTTTAGTTGTTTCGTTGTAAATTTTTCCTTTTATTTTCTTAACTAAGTTAATTAGATATGGAAGCATCTCTTGCAGCACTAAAAAACAGGTTTCCAACTCTTTCCCAAGATGTACTTAGGAAAATTGATGAATGCAGACTATAAAGAATGAAGGTATTTAGGCGTCTAAATCTTCCTGAGGATATTTGCTGGATCATAGAAGCCAAAGTACGATTGGCAGGTGAGCTTGATGACTTATTTATTAAATGTTTTCCAGGTATAGGGAGAAGTTCTTACTCAAAGAAGAGGAGAACGAAGAGAATGGGAGTCTACTACAAGTGTGAAAGATGGAATTACAGCACACACTGTAGAAACATTAGATTTGCATCCATAAATCGAGAAGACAAAATTAAATTCATAAAGGATGGATCGAGTAAGGAGTCTTTGGATAATATCCTACAAACTCTTAAGACACATCCTTGTGGACAAGTTCAATGCACTCTTTTAGATTTATGGGACTTACTCAAAGAAGAGAAGTAGTGTTACAGTCTAGGGAATCTGACGTTAAAAGACCTTGTTTGCTAGTTAATAAGAAAATTAGATGGGAAGCCTATCCTCGACTTATAGAAGGTGTGTAAGCCGTTACTGGATGTAAACTAGAGGAAGATGTGAGCCAAAATCACAACTACTATTCATAATAAGGTGTATTACTAACTTTTTTATTTTTTGATACATTATTTTTCTACATCTTGCAGTACTTTTTAACTTTTTACCAACCAGATTTTATTTTCCTGCAGATTTTTCTACTGTTGATAACTTTTTAGTCTTTTAATGTTTGCTTTTAGTTTTTCAATGTTTTCTTTTTGACATTTATACACACAGCATTGATTATTTTTCTTTTTATTATTTTTTTATATTTTTTTCATCAACAATTATTTTACCCCATTGAACTATTCTTTTACTTTTCTAGTTTCTTTATATGCACATTCATTATTCTCAATATACACACAATCCTTTTGAGAGATCTGTGAGAGAAAATGGCAGAACCCTCAACACGCAAATTCAAAACTATTTGTGTCTTTTTTAGTCCAAATTCTAGCAAGAAAAGAGAGTACTTGATAGCAGCTAATGAACTTGGTAGGATTTTAGCTGAACAAAAAATTGATTTGGTGTTTGAGGGAGGTAGTTTAGGGTTAAGGGGTTGTGTCACAAGTTCTACATATATTAGAGGTAACTAGGTCCTGGGAATAGTTCTAAAGGCTTTGGCTTGAAATAAACATATCACTAGTGGAACTATAGGTAATGAGTTACAAGTCATGAGCATGTACGAATGAATGGCATACATGAATCTCAATGCTGATGCTTTTATCGCATTACCTGGTGGTTTAGAAACATTTGAAGATATCTTCACCATTGCATCTTGGACCCAATTAACTATTTTTCAGAAGCCATTGGGATTACTTAATGTTGATGGTTTTTATAATGGTTTGTTATCTTTTCTAAATCATGCTATGGAATAGGGTTTTATGACACCAGCGAGTCAAAGCATCCTAGTCTCTGCTTCAACTATTGATCAATTAATTGATAAACTGCAAAACTTTAAATTTGAACCTGATCCATTGATGGTGCAGGTAGTTTGGCAGCCCAAAGCCAGTAGCAGTAGGAAGCGAGGACTAGATCTGAATCTTCGGTTGTAACTTCCCTAACTCTTGTAGTTTTTTTTATCGCATTTTTTTTGTGTGTGTTTTCTGTTGCACCTAATTAAGCGAAGTTTTAGGTTCGATTCACTAAATGTAAGCTGGCTAAGTAAAGAGTTACTTTTGTACTCTTGATATGCATTTTAAATTTATGTGATTTTCCTTTTTAAAAAAAAAAAAAACTAGCTAGCTAATTAACTAACTAACTGAAGAGTTATTTATACAAGATGGCAGAGTAAAGAGTACTTTTTGTGCTCTTGATATGCATCTATATTTTTTTTTTCTTTTCTTTCTTTTTCTAGTTTCCAAAATAAAAAAATTAAAAAAAGAATAAATACAAAAAAAAATTGATGTTTTCTTTTTGTGTGATTAATTTCTCATACTTGCTTTTAGTGTTGTTTCATGATGTTTTATAGGAAACAAGGAAATGGAATGCACGTTCTGCTTACAATTTGGAATCCACTTTTCTACAAGAGGGAGTATTTTCTTTCCTTTAATTTGTTTCTTTGACATTGAGGACAATGTCCATTGCAAGTTTGGGGGAGGTTTAGTTTTTTTTTTCAGTCATTTCTTTTGCGTTTTGATGAATAAATTTAAAATTACTCTTTTATTGATAAAATATACTTGTGTTAAATAATTTGATGAAAAGCCAATGATAGATTATAATTGGTATTTATGGACAATTTATTAAAGTATTTCAAGTTAAGCAACTATTTTGGGTAAGAAATTAACTTTTATTAAGATTATGTTTTGCTTTGTTTTGCATTATATTGATTGCATTGAATTTGTGTATGCTTACTTAGAGGGGGCTTCTATACATTTTTTATCTTCATTTGCCTCACCTATCTTAGAACATTTTTTTTGCAAACTTTTGAGACAAAATTTTGAATTCATTTTGAAAGAGAGATATGATTTAGGCATTATTTGTTTAGCCTATTACTTATATCCACCCTTATTTTAATTTTTTTTCCTAGTTTACCCCTTTGTGCCTTGTTAATTTTAGCCTTCTTTCTTTGTTAATTAACCTTAGTTGATATCCTTTACCTTGTTTGTGAGATAATTTTGTCAAGTTTACATTCTAATGAAGAAAAGGGAATTATTGAAGCTTTAAAAGAAAATAAGGATCAATAATAATCTTAAGTATTATTCATTATAAAAAAATCATTTTCTGCTTAAAATAAGTTTGGGGAAAAGCAAGAAAATTGAATAAAATAAAAGTTAGTAATTCTTGTTTATCCTTAAAATTGTGTTTGTTAAAAAAAAAAAGAAAAAGAAGAAGAAGAAGAAAAAGAGGGAGACTTAAAAGAAGAAAATATTGAAGAAGAATGGTACTTAAGATAAAAGGGATCCTTCATTAACAAAATCCCTTTATTTGGGCTATTCATTTTCTTTTATAAACTTGGTATAATTTTCTTACTTTTGTTCATTTAACCTTTTCTTTGTTCAACCAAAAGACCTTGTGTTAGCCCTAATACAAGTCTAGTCAAGACCTATTGATCTCTCTTGATTTGTGAATTCCATTAGTGGAGATTATTTGCATTAATATGCTTATGAGATTTGTACATCTATTTTATATCTTTTGATAGAGGCATTTAAAGATATTAGTATGTATATGCCTATCTGAAGTGCAATAATTTCTTTGCGATTGATTTAATACACGGTTATTTAAGCATGATTAAGATGAGGATTGTTTTGAACCTAAGATAGAAGCTTGACTTGCAATACTATTGATATGTTGTTTGTAAATATTAATTTCTTGAGACCTTTGAAAAAAAATTATTCAAACTAAGCATGAGATGATTAAATTTCCTTTTTGAAATAAATATTTAAAAGTTTTGAGTTTTATAAGTGTTTGTGGGTATCACCATTGGAAACCCTCACGAGACTATAACTCGTCCTCTATGGAACACCTAGGGGTTTAAAGGCTTGTTGCATATGCTAAATGCAATCGTAATTTCCTATGAAAGTGGGCTAGTTTAGATTTTGAATTTTCTTTTGCTTGAGGACAAGCAAAAACTTAAGTTTGGGGGTGTGATAACTCTACATTTTTAGAGTTATTTTATGTGTTTAAACTTAAATTTTAGCTCAATTCTCAAGAATGCAATAATATTATTACTTATTTTGAGAAATAAATAGTTCTACAATTTATAAATAAATTATAACATATTTTAAATATTTTTATTTTATTTTTGTAGATCAAAATGATGTCACAATGATGCAATAAAATAAATGATGCAGGCAATGATGTCATAAAAATAATGATGCAAGCAATGATTCAAATTTTCAATCCATGAGAAATAAATTCAATGGTTGGTGGCCAAAATTCAATGGTTAGTGGCCAACCTAACCATTTTTGAATATTGATGAAGGAATTCAATGGTTAGTGGCCAACCTAACCATCAATGTTGAATTTTTGATGTAAGAATTTTAATAAAACTTGAATTCTTCCACCAAAATTACCTATAAATACCATGCTTCGCAAAGGAAAATAGCATCAAGAAATCCATCAAAAAAAATTTAGAGAGAAAAAAAAATAGATTAGTTTTCTTTTTTGTTATTTTTATATAGAGAAGTTCTGGAGCTCATGTTAATCAAAGATTATATCCCAAAAAGAGTTTTTTCTAAACTTTACTCTTGAATTTAATTTTAAATTATTATTATGTTTATTGTTAATTTAATTATTTCTTCCTTTTTAATTATGAGTAGGTAAGTTCATTTTTCTAGGATTTAGATGTAATCGTTTGATTTGCATATGATTATTTATATTTAATTGATTGGGTTTGATTATTGGAATTAATCTTTTATATTAGAACTTAATGCTTGTAATTAACTGGCCATTAATTGCATGATTTAAGATATTGTGTGAAGTAGTGAGAGTGGAAACACAATATTAGTTCATTAAGATATTAGACCTAGGGTATGTGTTACTTAGAGATAAGAACACTCCTTTGTGATTTTTAAAAGGATTTCCATAAAACTTAATGGGTTTGTGTTAATTGCTTATGATCACGAGAGTAGACATAAGGTTAATATGAACACACATGTTGTATCTAAAGAGAGAACATCATATAATTTAGGGAAATCTAATCATTAATTCCAGCAAAAATAATCCATCTAAAGATTATAAAGAAATCATATGGGATCAATTGATGAATTCTAAATCCTAGACCTTTAATCTTATTTTCATATTAATCATCATTTAATTTCTTTAATTTTTATTTAGTTTGAAATATAAATTCCTATCATTGATTTTCTAAATAATAGAGTAATCTTAATTTTGGTACTTGTCAACCCTTCCTCATGGGATCGACACTTATTTCACTACTATATTACTTGTTCCCGACCTGTGCACTTGTAGAAATCGTGCAACACCACTGTGATTAAGAAGTTCCATGATCCCAATGGCTAGGGAGATGTGAGGGGGTAGAGACTTAAGATGAGGACCCTGGTTTTTTGTTTGAGAGTTTGATATGGGTCTATTGGTTGGGGTGATGCTAGAGTGGTAGATGAAGCAGAGACATTTTATGGTTAGAGCTATGCTGACAAAGACATTGATGAGTCTTGATTGTTTTGTGCAGGATTTAGAGAGATAGACTGTCATGACCCACTTTTAGATCCGTGACGATCCTAGGGCATAGGGAGACATAAAGTCACCTAAACCCGTAGAACCCACTTAACCTATAATCTTATTCAATTATCATATTATACCTTATCCCAAAACCGTAACCTGATACCCTTTCCTTATTACCCATTACTCGTTTACCATTTCTTAACTAACTTATAAGACCATTCATAATCATAACTTATAAGATTTCTAGGATTTCATTTCAAATCAGTAACTCAATATACATTGTTCATACATTGCATAATAACAATATAACAATTTTTGCAATACATGTAACCAGTAACATTCTAGTACTGAACTTATGACTACCATAGAGCTCTAAACAGTGATCTTCAAAAATCGAGAATCACGACACTTGTAATTTACCAAATGATTTTCAAGTAGAAGAACATGGCTTGGAATTCATTTTGTTAACTTATCAATCATGCCTGAGAAATTGAAACCACTAGAGAATGAGATAAAACTTAGTGAGCACACAATAATACAAAATACATACATATATACATAAATGCATGGTGAGTACAGGAATCAATAGCAAGAAGGCTCTTTGTAGAAATGGAACAGTTTCAATCAATGTTATCATTAGGTTCAATTTTTCATTTAAGTAGGAAACAATATCACTAGCAGAAATAACCCACTTGTGGAAGCAAGATGCTACCCACGTATATAAATTCAAAAGTGGCGGCCTGAGCCTTGCTCACTCACAAGTATCACATTACATAAGACTAATTGGGTCTTATGATTAGGCATTCCCCCTAACAAAGGTTGGATACTCTCACCTTACTCGCAGGCTTTACCAAGTACATGAGGTTTGGTATCTTTCCCTATACCAAAAAGGGGTTTTCACTTATCAATAGGTTTCCAATGGGACAATTCAGATAAGGTTCACATTGAGGAATCCAATGATCACATTACAAATTCAATATATTAGGTTCACAATAATCAATGGTCATCAAGAAGCATCAATTTAAAGGTTCATTGTTCAACAGGCAATTCAAGCTCATCAAGGCATTGAAATGTTTCAAAGATCATGGTTTGAACAATAAAGATATATAGTTCAAGTTATGATATATTATTAAGTACTCACCTAGGACTATTTTTCTCCTATTACACTAGACTCTTGAGGCTAGTAATGCTCTTCCCACTTATGACAACATCCTTAGTCTTACCTTTAGACTCTACACATTTGCAATTCAATTGCACATTAATCACTATTAAAGTCAAGATATACTACACATATACGTGTTACTAATCTTAATATTTTCCTTAGTCATTCTTTAAATGGCCAAGGCTATTCATTGTAGGAAGGATAATTCCTTCCCTCCAAATCTCACACTTCAACTTTGAGTACAACAATACAAACAAATTCTAATGTTCCATAGAATCAATTCTACTTCTATTATTAAATTCCATAAATAAATCTAGTTCCTTAATTTTAGGGAAAAGTCACTTATATCAATTGGTTTTGAAAACTAACTTTATACAAATCATCTAATTCCATTCTTAAGCTTGATTTTCCTTTTACTTTTATGAATTCAAATTCAATACTTAAAATTCCCAATTTTTTGATAACCTTAGAAATTTGGGGAAACTATTAACTCTTCATCAAATCTTCAAATTAATCATAGAACTATGTAATTAGCATAACATAAAACCCATATAATCATTCAACTATTAATATCTAGCACAAAAAGTTCAAGTTCCTTTAAGATGTTCAAATCTTAACCCAAGCTTCCAAGGTTCACTTTAACACTTCTAATTCATTATTCTTCATCTTAAACACCCATAGATGTAATTAATCATAATTTAGAATAATTCCATGGCTATTCACTAACATGGATGAATCTTCCTTATGATGTAGGATGAGTTTTATACAATCAAAACACTAATATCAACTTTAAAACATAGAAAGGAGGAGATGATCAAGATTCCTCACCTTGATTAGCTTCGATTTTCCAAAGTTCTTATTGCAAGAGATTGAGAGAATTGTAGAGAGAGGGTGGAGGATTTTGTGTAGAAAAAGTGGCTAAAATAAATTTCTCTAACATAATTTTGCTTATATATATATTAAGTTGGATGCTGAGGATTTATCAAGTTAAATCCAATGGCTAGCATTTGATCTTGATGGATGGCTAGGATAGCATCAAGGTGGAGATCTAGGATTGCTTCTACAATAGTGGTAGTTATCACTAAGTGCTAGGTGTTCTAATAAAAACTTGGCTCATGCAAAGGAAAAATCAAGAAGTCCATTTGGCTAAGCATTTGACTTGGTCAACTTTGGTGACTAAGAGCTACACCACCAAAACTTTATCTCTACACTTGCTTTGTCTTTTACCTTAGGCCTACTATACATTCACCATTTGGATGTTATATCCTCCTTAGGCCTAATGGGGCAACCATCCAATGAGTTTGGGTCTTTGAGCCCAAAAGCCCATTAGCATATCCTTAATTGCATGTTTCAAGCTCAGTACTTAATACATTTTCCATTTCATTTCTTTCACTTTAATATATATATTTCTACCTTCTAATAACACTACACACTCTAAACATTACTAAATAAATTCCATACATATCATAATGCACATTTACTAACTCTTTACTATCATTAATCAAGTATGTATATCACATAAGCTCATTGGGTCAAACTAAATTTGACCTCCATTATACCATTAGAACTTTAATTGAATTCTACTTTCCATATCCCTATTATCATCTCCCAATATCTTAGGAGAGGTAGACACCCACTCAATATCACTCTAGATTCATATTTCTTATAACTAGTTAACACAGTCCTGTTAGGTCAAACTCGGTTCACTTCCACCTTACCATAAAAGCACATATCAATGTTGACTTCCTTCACTACTCATTGTCACATTATTCATTAAATTCACTTCCTGTGATGTTCTTAAGGTTCTTAGTATACTAAGGGGACCTTAAATGATATGGTATATAGACGTTATCATGTCATCTTTACTATTTATAGTTGGCTAAGAAAACCTTAGGTATTATATAGACTATCTTGCCAGTTATTCTCAATACCTTTTCTATTAGGGATGCTTTGTAGGTGTCTAATTTTAGGTTTTGGGTTGTTTTATAGTTGTGGCTGATGGATCATTTTTGGGTGGTGGCCCTTACTTTTCAGTCCATATATGCCTTACCAAGATTTAGTTAAAGATTATATGGGATGGCTGCTTACAGCTTACCCCGGAGGACACATTTCAGGACTGCCAATAGTAAGGAATTAGATCTTTCATGACCAAAAGCCATGGTTGTCAAGTGGTTCATTTTATTGGGTTTGGTTTGAATGACCTTTGGCCATGGAATGAGGGTTTTGAATAAGATGGGGTAAACTCAAAACATGCCCCCTTGTCATTCTTTTCTTGGAGTCTGTGGATATCATAGCTCCCATTATTAGAGCTATCAGGGGGTGGCTAGCTAAGGAGTTATCATGCTGTTTATTTTGAGATTTCATTTGGGACCATAAAAAAGTATGACAGGTGGTTGATAAAAATGATTTGGCCGGTTGAGAAAGCACTATGCTACCCTACTGAGGATGATGCTGTTGAGGAAGGATGGGCTGCAAGAGAAGCCATTAGTTGCTAGAGGACTACAACATAAAGGGATGACTAGATCTATGAAGGAGACTCGGGGATCTATTAGAAGTATGACACTACCAGTTGTAGTAGTGACTCAAACCGTGATGGCAATGACAAAGGAGACAGTGACTATAGTAAGAAAATAGGGTGATGTTACAGTGGTGGTTTAGGAAAAAAAAAACTGCTATAGTTAAGGTAGAGAGGAGTAAGGCAGTTTTTAAATTGCAGAGAAGGATTTTTTAGAGCAATTTCAAAACTACTAGTATACAGAAGAGGGTTTCTGATACTCCTATGAGAGTAATTTTGATTTTGCTAGTACTACTACTACTGCAACAAAGGAAGTTACAAAGACTTGAAGGAGAAGTGTACCCATTTAAGGAGATTGTGGCAGATTCTAACTCTGATGAGGATACGAGAGATTTGCACATTAGGAGATGGAGGAGGACTAACTAGACCATGATTTTAGACGTGACATTTTCTACTTTTTATTCAAAATACTTATAGGTTGATAGGACTACATGATATAGGATAAGCTATAAACGACATTGAAAAGGCTATCCCTTTTTTTTAATGATGATGCACTGTACATTGTAAAATTTGATCACCATTAAATGAGACATATTTTATTTTTGCTCTAATTTTTGCCTAAACTGCCCTTTCAAGTTTTCATTTTAACAGGCATTCTTTTTCTTCTTCTTTCTTCTTTTTTTTTTTCCTTCTTTTTTTCTCTCTTTTTTTTAGGCAAAATAATTAAGTGAATGATGTACTAGGCACAAAGAAAATGAGAATACAATGCAAACAAAATATTTTGTATTATGATTTGGACTACACTCGAGTCGGGTTGCCTACGTATCCCTTACAATTATCATCATTTTTTTCTCTTTTTTTTTAGAGAAAATTAGGTTCATGTAATTCTGATTACATATGCATGAAAACAAAAATGAAATGTAGATGTCATCTTCAGATGAAATATCACTTTGACTTATTCAAGTTGCAGAGATGCAAAAATTCATTTATGTCCATATCCATGAGGATGGCACCTTTATCAGATGGGATCTTCTTAAGCATGTATGGTTAATTTGGTCTAAACTTTGCTCTTGGATCATGAATGGGAGCCTCGATTTCTTCTAGAACTAGATTTCCTTCTCATGAACCCTTGTCTCTCACCTTTTAGTTGATGTGCTTGGCTAATCTCCATTAATGACCCTAAATTTTATATAGAGCATTGATTTTCTTTTCATCAATAATATTTAGCTGGTCATGATACCTTTTGATCTATTCTACCTTTATTCTTTACAGCTTTCCCTTATAGGCTTCTTATAGGTCAAGATCTTGTAAACTGTGATGCTCGAATCATCTGTATCATGCCTTCATCTTGTACAGGACAGCTCATGAGCTTTTCCACTATTGCCATGCAAATGCAATGTATGAGATTTTGGATTTTTTTTTTGCCATAATTGATCCTTTTGCCATTTTCATATTTTTTTGTGTTTTGTGTTTTTTTTTATTTTTCATTTTTTTGTTTTTTGTTTTTTTTTTTGCTTTTTTTTAGATGTTCCATTTAAAGATGAACCAAAAAAAAATTACAGCAAATCAGAAAGTTTAAAATTTTTATTACTGATAAAAGTCGCATTAATAGTTACATTAAAGGATAGATAAGCCTAGAAAGCAAAATACAGACTCAAAAGGGCAAGACCTGACAGAATCAAATTCAAAGAAAGATTTAATAGAAAAAGACTCAGAATACTCAAACTCATGTTACTTAGACATGGACTCAAATGACTCGGACATGGACTCGTAGAACTTAGACATAAACTCGAAAGACTTATATAGGGGCACCATGATGCAACACTCTTCTCAAAATGCCAGTTATTGAGTGAAGCTTGAGATGGTCAGTTGAGCTAGATGCAGAAAAGGATTAGTGGTGGTGCTAGACTTTGAGTTTAGGAGTAATGATGTCTCTGCTATCAATGAGATCTTTAATTTTGTGTTTTAAAGTATTACATGCATTAGTTTTGTGCCCTAGCCTTTGATAATAATCACAGTGCTCATGAGCATTATAGCCTTTGGGCAAGGGGTTGGGAGGTGCCCTTAGCTCCAGAGGCATAACAAGATGGGTATATAAGGCCTTCTTATAGACAGTGTTTAGAGGCATGCCTAGCTCAGTGAAAGCTCTTCTTTTTAACCTCATTGGCTGGTGATAAGAGACAATATATATTTCCCCTCCTCTTTAGGTGGTGGAGTTGATGGTGTTATTGTTCTTATGATATCTCGAGCTAGAGGATTCATCCTTGACTTGTCCTAATTGAATTAAATCCTCTCTCTTGCTAGCAGTGGCAATAAGAGCTTTGAACTTAGGAAGGTATTGAGTTTGAAGATTCATATGGTAATAGAGGAGGAGGTTTTTGACGATGATGTCAATTTGTTCTACTTCAAATGGATGGTTCACCATTTGAGCCACTTTTATCCTCTACCTTATAAGAAACATGGTGAAAGATTCTCTTTGCCCTTATTTGGTGATTTTTAGATCTTGACGAGTGACATCCACCTCGATGTTGTAGTGGTATTGCTTGAAAAATGCATTGCAGATGTCATCCCATATTTTCTTGTGGTTCTAATCGAGATCTAAGAGTCATTTAATGACAACTCTAGTTAAAGCTTATTGGCATAAAATAAATAAAAATATTTACAAAACTATATATATCCTAAAATAAAATCTAGTATGTGCAAATATAAAAAAAAATTAATATACACCATGTGGATCTACAATATGTGCATCAATAGGAACAACATCAGCAGCAGTATCAATAGTAGGATTGATTACGGTATAGTAAGGAGCCGACAGAGGAGGGGCCGTAGATACCCCAATCTTGTGGTACATAGCTTGCATGAACTCTTGCATCCGCCTATCCATGCGCTTCTCCATCTGCTACTTAAGCTCTTGTAGTTGCTCTATAACTCACCTATCAATCTCATACTATATCTCTGCATATATAGGAAGCAATGGATTACGTGCGCAATTGGCACTAAAATGTCTATAAAATAATCATGCTCCAGAACTAAGCTCGCAGACTTGGCCCTTCTCCCATCCCCCGACAACCTTAAAGTATAGCTTTATCTCATCCACTGGAGTAGGTTCACTAAATTCTAGGGACGGCTGTGACATTTGCCCATAGAGGTTGTTGATATCCCCTGTATGCATTTTAAGTAATATTGGAGTAAGTAAAAATATTCATATGTTCACTTGAAATTAAAAATTATTAATACTTACATTAATATGTTGCGATCACTGGTCTATGAATGTCTTTTCGTCGTGATTCTTTTGTGTGTGCTTGAAGACTTCAAATGAAGTAACATCTTGAGCCAACTACCTCGCCTGTTAATCAATATAATTAATATATAAAATAATTAAAATTAGTAACTTTGAAAAAATATGCAAATTAATAACTTTTATAAAATATTGAAATTAATAACATGAAATTAGAAAACAACTACTTATCATTCACCGGGCATGTTCCTTTATAGAGATAGACCCCCCAGTATATTTAGAGGGTCCACTTGCTAGACCGCCTTTATGGGTCTTCCTATTCTTAGAATTCTGCATGGAGAGTCATTGGTGCTTTACAGATTGCTGGTGCTCCTGCCACTTCTTTCATGTCTCATTAGGAATCCAATCCTCCTGCTTCCCCTTCTTATTGATGTTGTAGATGAAGTCCTTCTATCTAACTACAGCCTTCTAAAAATGGTTGTCTTCACCAAGGCATCAATTGCCAAGTTTCAATAATAGTGCTTTTGCAAGATCAAAGAAATATACAAATTAATATATTAAATAATCAATAATTAATAATTATGCAAAGTGAATTTTAACAAATATAGAAATATATTTATAATGCATACCCCAAACTCAGTCCAATAAAATTGTTGGGTGTGTTTAGGCACCCTCTTCTAGCACACTCTAGCAGGATCAAGGTGGTTCTAAAAGATCTTTAATATCATCCAGGTAGTCTTGATTAGTTACAAGCAGCAAAAGGAATTAAACATTAATTTTACACGGAGTACAAAAAAATAACATTACAACTTTTAAATTATTAAATACAAAAAATGAAATCTATATTCCTGCTTCTTAGTATAATGACACATTGTCTATGCTTCAAATCTAGCAAAGTCAACTGATCATCCTCATGCACTACTGATGTCGATCCAAATGGTCTAGGTGCAGTGATAGTAGAGGGAGCATGGGTGGTAGGTATGATATGATGCAAATTGGTATAACTAAACTAATGAAATAATAGTTTGTTTTATGTGTGCATGCATTAATTTCATTATAAATTGGTGCATTTAACTTTATTTTTAAGTTTTGAAGTGTTTCTTAGTAAATATCAAGTTTAAAAGGTGTAATGCTTGAAGAAGGAGGCTTTTGCAAGGTTAGAACAAAGAGATAGATTGTGATGACTCATCCCAGGCTGTCACGAATCATAACAGTAGCCTTTTGCACTGAATAGTGACAGAATGTGCTGACTAGTGACAGTAGCCTATGGTGCAAAGTCATGCTCCCCTTGTGTCGAGTAGTTACAACACCCTTTCATGACATCTCTTCATAAACACTCCTTTTTGTAAAGGGCATCACTTGGGACACCTTAAGGCTTATAAATACATGTGTTTGGCCTCACTTTGGGGGATGTTAAGTTAGTATTCAATAGCTTTTAATTACAAATACTTAGTGCAAATTCAAGTGATATAATTAGTCTAAGATTAAAGAATTTTCAAGAGGTTCAAGGAAGCCTTCAAAAGCTACTTTCTACAAAGTAATTTTCTGAAGAAGGAGTGAAGAAAACATCATCAAGTTTCCTTTCCCTTGTCTTTTTGACTTGTTCCTTTGATGTTCTACTTGTCTTTTTGTCACTACTTTGTCATTAACATTATGGAATTACACTAAGTTTAAGTTATTTGAATTGCAATGAAGTTTTGATTTTAACTACTCTATTTTCTATATGCATTGAAAGATTTAATTTCAATTGAGTGCTTAATTATGTTGTGTATGCTTGATCACCATATATAACTTGTTAATCAATTTATTCACAATGAGAGTTGGGATAACTTGATGGAAAAGCAATTGAAGTTACTTAGGGGTTAGGATAGTACTTGGAGACAAGCAATCCACTCTAAGGGGATAAAAGGAAATGGCATGAAATTTAATGGTTTTGTTCTATCTCTATAATGACATGAGAATGCTTATAGACTCTATATCAAAATACTTTTAATTAATAATGAGAATTGCTTTTAAAAAAACTTTAGGTCATGTTCTCAATCTTTGCATGCATATAACTCTTATAACTAAAATCAATCCGGATTTGTAATTCTAATAACTAACATTCTTTATTCGTAATTTAGGATAATAATAATAGAATTTAGTTTAGATATAAATCCCTTTTTAATATTGTGTGCCTATCCATCTTAGTATCTATTTGGTTAATATAAGATTCCTCAAATTCCCTGAGTTTGACACCCTACTTACTCTATATTTAATCTTGAGGATTAGGGTTACAATTTGACCATCAAGGTATAGTGGTAAGAGAAGTAGCATGGGTGGTAGCAGTAAAAAATGGAGTAAAAGAAGAAGGGACGGAGGTATTGATGGTCGACAAGGCAAATGTGGTGGCAGGAGAAATATGAGTATAGATTGATGAAGTAGAAGTGGGAAGTGAAGAAGTAGAGATATCTAGAGCAGCAGTGGCGATGCTACTGCAAACACATGCTCCTTAAATACATGGTCGAGACTGATTAGGATATGTAACATCACAAGGGCGAGATAGCACACATCTCAACATATATATATATATATATATATATATATATATATATATATATATATATATATATATATATATATATATATATATATATATATATATATATATATATATATATATATATATATATTCCATGTCTATAAATTATAATTAAAAAAATTAAGATTCACACCAATAGTTTTTCAGTAATATATAAAAAACTATGAAAATTCAGAATCATATATTTTATTCAATTTAAATAAAAATAAAAATACAATTATTCAAAATCAATATCTTCCACATAATCTTCATCAATGTTTTCCTTAGATGATTCAAATTATTAATCAAACTCATGTTCATCTTCTACATCATTGTCATCTTCATCATTTATTTCAACGAGGGGCTCGTCAAGATTATTTAAATATGTAGGAGGCTTATCATTGTCACTTTCAAGTAAAGGCACATTAACATCATCCTTCTAGAATGGTTCTTTAAATGAAGTTTAATTTCATTTCTGTCCTTTATCTCTATGACTAACCTAGCTTTAATCTTGCATACCACCCATCAGTCATCTTTATCTCATCATAGACTCGGATAAGGAACATAATATGCTTGTCAGGCTTGCTTAGCCAAAATAAATGGCTTGTATTTATTGAATCACCACCTGTGGTTGACTTCAGTAAGATTATATTTCTCATGAACTTTCATTCCCATATTTGGTGGGAGATTAAACCATTCACATTTGAATAAAATAATCCTCTTAATCAAAAGTGCAAGGTATTCTAATTGCATAACCTCAATTAATTGATCATAATAGTCAAATGCATTCTCATTGTTGTTGGAACACTTTATATAGACCATGCTATTAAGTGATGACCTTCTTGAACTTTGTTTTTCCATATGAAACTTGTACCTGTTAATGAAAGGAATGGGGATAAGTCATCATATACTATAATAGACGCTTACCAAGGTTAACAGTGAATTGATGTGTGATTCCATTCACAAGATCATGAGCCTATACAAAAAATAGTTATATCAATATGACATGACGGGAAAACAAAAAAACTCTACTATAAAAGTGACATTATTTAAATAAACTTACATATGAATTAAACCGTTTAGCAAATTCAATCTCTGATTTTGCATCCATATCCTCTTTTGATATATTCGAGATAGTTTGCTTTAGCATTTCAATGTATAAGCTTTAAAAAATGAAGAACGAATTAATTAATATTAGTCATAAATTTAATTTCAACTTATTGTCATTGTTTTTTGGAAAACTTACTCGACAAATTATATAACTTCAGAGCAATTCAAAAGAATGTAAGACTAAGCTACCATGTATTCTTCATCAGTCATCAACCTTATTTTAGGTTGACAGAATGGTCTACTTGGATGAGTAAATATTAATAAATTCCTAGGGATATCTGAATCTTCAATCATTCTGCTATCATCATTTCTAGAAATTTTTCTATGTCTTTCAAAGTAGTAAGAGCAAAATGATGAGGCTTCTTTAACTAAGTACATGTTGACCCTGGCCTTTTTCTTGACATTATGTTTTAAATGTTCATTAAATCTACAATAGAATAATACTAAGATATATAATGAATATGACTTTACATGATTCTTTTGAACTGATTATAAAATAAGACAGGACATAAAGAAATTACCGCTCAATCAAAGAAGGTCGTCATCACCAAGGAATCAATAGTGTGATTCTAGCAGTAGTGCTTCTGCAAAAAAAAAAAAAAAAAACAAGTTAGTTAATAAATAATAATTAATAAATAAAATTGAAAATTAATTTATTAATAATATGTATCTATTTAACACATACTATTATAAATTATTATATTTTATTATGCTTTCTATGTTATTATATATTATAATATACAACATAAATTTTATTATAAGTTATTATATTTAATATTTTATTAATTATTTCAAATAATTTCAAAATTATTTTATTATTTTTAATATTCTATTTATTATTTTTTATTATTCTATTTTTTAGAAATTTTTAGAATACATATATATCCTATATATTTCTATTATATTTATTATACTATGTATTATATCTAATATACTATCATACACACACATATATACACTATGTTTTTTTGTAATGTGCTTCACGCATTGATCTCCATTACGATTTGTTAGAAATATAAATATTTATTCTAAATTTTTGCTTTTTCCTTGTTAAAATTTTAATAACCAGTGTTTTGTTACTTAAAAATAAAATGATATAAAACCACTCAAATAAATACTATGAGGCTGAAATCTTATTGGTCAATTTTTAAGATTATCATAGAATAATATTTATATAACTTGATTATTAAATTCACTTTAGTTGTTAAATCCAAGTTAAGTTAAATTTTCATATGAAAAACATAAAAATTCAATGAAAATATAATTATACACAATAAATATTATCTATGTTATATAATCGTGCATATTTAATACAATCAGAATGATGACATAAAATAATTATAGATAGTATATAAATATATGAATGTATTTTAAAAGACAATACATACACAATATTAAAAGAAGACTCGAGCATATTTAAATAAATCATTTCCTATAATTTTAAATGTTATTCTTACATTCAACAATATATTAGAGAAAAGAAAGTAAATGAATTGATATATATGTTTTATTATAATTTTCTAATTTATTTTGTTATTGTTATGTTGACTAATTATTAATTATAGGTTGATTTTTATGTTAATAATTGATACATCTATTGTGTTCTCATAATTTTAATGTAAGTTGTATGTTTTTATTAATTTTGATAAATTTTGATCTTTTTAACACATTATAGCTTAATTCCAATTTCTCCAAAAAATCAATAATAATTTTTCTAATGCACTTTTATAAATTTAATATCAATGTAAATTTAATATTAATTATATATAATTGATTTGTCATGTGATATCATATTATATCGTATGATATCATATTACATCATAAACCTAAAAAAATATCTATTAATTGTATCACATAAATACTTATGAATATTTTAAATTTGATATTACAAATAATAATAGTGACATATAATCATTAAATTAAAAATTTTGTAATTTTGATTCCCAATTTAATTAATTTTTAAGAATGATTAATTAATTTCTTATTAATTTTGATAAATTTTGATCTTTTTGACATATTATAGCTTAATTTCTAATTATCTAGAAAATCAATAACAATCTTTATAACATGCTTTTACAAATTTAATATCAATATTAATTCAATATTAATTATATACAATTGATTTATTACGTAATATGATATTATATCATGTGATATCATAATATATCATAAGCCAAAAAAAAATATCTATTTAATTGTTATATCACATGAATACTTATGAATATTTTAAATTTGATATTACAGATAATAATAGTGACATATGACTATTAAATTAAAAATTTGATAATTTTGATTTCATATTTAATTAATTTTTAAGAATGATTAATTAATTTGTAATATAATTAATTATATATTAAATAATAATTATTTTATTCTTTTCTTATTCTAATTGAATTCATTATTTTTTTATTAAAATTAAATATAATTAGATATTAAATGAAATTAATTTTATATCAAACAATAATTGTTTTATTCTTTTCTTGTTCTAATTGAATTCATCTTTCCTTATTTAAATTAATTATAATTAGATATTAAATATAATTTGTTATATATTAAATAATAATATTTTTATTATTTCTTTATTCTAATTAAATTCATCATTTATTATTTAAATTAAATATAATTAGATATTTATATTAGTTAATTAATAAATGATCATATTGCCCATCATAAATATACAGCTAAAAAGAACTTAGAAAGGGGCTCTTATATAAATGTGCTTCTCTTCCCCCCTTCTTTTCCATACATTTACATATAGAATAGATATAGATATATATATACACGGATGCATGCACGAGCGCACACACACACAGAGATATATATACATACATACATACATACATATATATATATATATATATATATATATATATATATATATATATATATATATATATATATATATGAAACTCTTTTCAGTATAACTCTTTGGTCTCCTAAGGCATTGCTCCCCTTTTCATACATTTATATATAGTATATATGTATTCACACACGCTGCACGCGTGCGCACACACACACACACAAATATATATATATATATATATATATATATATATATATATATATATATATATATATATATATATATATATATATATATATATATATTACCTGAAACTCTTTTCAGTTGAACTTTTTGGTCTCCTGATGCACTGATTTCCAACGCGTGCCTTCAGGCCTTAATTGGTTCTTGAATATCTTATAAATGGTCCGACTGTTTCAAGCTGATACATCTTGTAATTAAATCCAATAAATGTTAGTTAAACAAAAAGCAAAAGATATTATAAATTAAGAATTACTTTAAGAAATATAATACTTACACATTTTCATCCAGTGTGAGATGCTGCCTATGCCTCAGATTTAATGGCAGGAATAAATGGCCATTATCAACTATTGTTAGGGTTGTGGATGGGCCTGCTCTAGTAGTAGGAGTGGCAACAGGGGTAGTGGTATTTGTAGAAGATGAAGAATGAGTAGATGGAGTAATAGGCAAAGGAATAGTGGATGGAGGAGTAATGGATGAAGAAACAATGGAAGGTGATGAAGATAAAGGATCAAGGAGTAGAAGAGGAATAGTAGTAGAGACAAGGGATGAAAGAACAATGAATGGAGCAATAGACATGGGAGAATGAGAGAATAAAGGGATCTATGTGGTGATGGTTGATTGAACTAGTGGTAGGAAGCCCACAGTTGGTAGCATGCCAACCCTGCACACGACATCATTTTTGAGATGTGGATGTACTTCTACCGGAAGTATCTCCTAGAGTTGGTACACATCTCAAAGTTGACATCTTTATAATTCATTAAGTCATATAAATTAATTCATCCTTTAATATTAAATAAAAATTAAAAAAAAAAACACAAATATGATCTTAGCAAATTTAAATTACTTAATTGAGATATAACAATGTAAATATAAATTCAAGAAATTAATACACAATTTAGAAAAAAGAAATACACAATCATAAAAAAAATACATTTATTCAAATCTATTTCTTTAAGATCATTTTTGTCTATGTTTTCATCAAATATCTCGACTTTTGAATCAAATTCGGGTTCATCTTCAGTATCATTATCATCTTCATCATTCATTTCAACCAATTACTCATCAGGATCATTTAAAGTTGCAAGGGGCTCATTATCGTTAACGTCAATCATAGGCTCATCAGCTTCATCATCTTGAAATGGTTATTCAGATGTTGTACTTATTCCATTACCATCCTTAATCTTTACGACTAATCTAGCTTTAATCTTACATACTATCCACCAATCAATTTTATCTCATCATAGATTCAAATAGGAAACATAATACACTTGATAAGCTTGTATTGCTAGTATAAATGGCTCGCATTTATTAAATTGCCACCTATGGTTGACTTTAACAAGGTTATATTGCTCGTGAACTTTCGTTCCCATATTTGGCATTGGATCAAACCATTCACACTTAAATAAAATAGTCCTCTAAATTGGAAATGCAAGGTATTCCAATTTTATTACCTCCATTAATCTACCGTAATAGTAAAATGTATTCTCACTATAATTGGAACCCTTTATACAAAACCTATTATTAATTGATGACTTACCCGAAATTTGCTTTTTAGAATGAAACTTGTAACCATTAACAAAGTAAATAGGATAAGTCATAACATACCATAACGGACCTTTAGAAAGATCAAGAATGAATTGATTCATAATTCTATTCATAAGATCATTAGCCTATGACAAAAAATAAACTTATAAACAGGAGGGTATAGGAATTAAATTTTAGATTAATTTTTAAGTAATGTTACTATATTAAACATACATAAGAACGAAACCACTGAGAAAATTCAATCTCTAATTTTTTGTCTATATCAGTTGTTGCTATATTCAACACAGATTGGTTTATAATATCATGAACCCTCCAATTTGCACCTTCAGATGACTAACACTCGAATATGAACCCATAAAATCAAACTGGGCCCAAATCGGATCAAAAACAGATAAGAACAGGCTGAAAGAGAGGTGCGGCAACCTGTTGGCCAGCTGCGGCAACCCGTTGGCCAACTGCAGCAACTAGCAGATGGCTGTTGTAACTGCAGCCACCTCTGTGGTTGTTGCAGAGAGCTTTGCAGTTACTGCAGCCCAAGACAAATTATCGCAGCACATTTTTCCTAGTTCCTACACTGAAAATTCATAGTTTTGAGCCTCCAAACTTCTCTTATAAATACCTCACACCTCATAACAACTTCCACACACAATTCCATGCTTCCATACTCTCTCTAAAGCTTTCTAAACTCTATTCCTATGCCTTCAAATTATCAAAACTCTCTTTCTAAGCCTCCAAATCTCTAAGACCCCATTCCAAAACGTCTTCCATCACATAAAACCTTATTCATAAATCTTATAATCACTTCAAACCTAATTCATAAATCTCATAATCACTTCAAATCCTATTCATAAGCTTTATAATCACTTCAAACCCTATTCATAAGCTTCCTAATCATCTTAAAAGTTATTCATAAGCTTCCTAATCATCTCAAATCATCTCTCTAAGCCGCTTAATCAAGAAAAGGTGCAATTTAAGAGAATTCATGGTATTCAAGCAAGGGTAATCCAAAGTCCTTCCCCCTAAGAAGAGTTCAAGATCCCTTCTTCTAAAAGGAGTGCTCATGTTATTCCTAAGCCAAGGTGAAACTTAGATCAGGTGCCAAGCTCGCTCCCTACGATCCTCACCACCGAAAGCCAAAGGTAAAAGTTCTTTTCTTTTCCTTTTTCAATTCCAATTTCAAGATCTAAATCTGAAAAGATCTAATTTTTGTTAATTAAAATCTAACCTAATTAATAAATCTCTAAGCCCTTAAAATCAATCAAAACATGATAACAAAGACAATGACTTAACAACCCCTCCTTCCTAAGAAGGAAGAACTACATGGGGTTTGATTCCTATTCAAAGGGATACACAGGCTTGCCATCTCTAAGGCATTAAACTCTGCTAATTAACAGCTTCTTCTCTCTATCACCTTCTTTGTATAGTCTAGGATCAAAATTTTTTTCTTAAATAAAAGTCAAATTTTTAGTTCTTTTTATTATAATTGTTTTATTACTTTTTCTTACTTTAGTTGTTTAGATTACATTTAAGGAATGTGTGCTTTTTCTAGAACCCATAAGGGCTAGAGAAAAGATCTCCGAATTTTGATATTTTAACTTGTAATAATTTCAAGTAGTTTTCCTTTATTTTTTGCATTTTGCAATAGTCATTATCTCATATTTTGCCATGTATTGCATGAATAATATTTGTTTCATGCATCATATTATATCTATTCATGCATACATAAAAACTTCTTTTTAAAAGCTATTTTGTATTTAAGCCAAACTAATTTTTTTTATATTGTTTTATCCAAAACCTAGTCCGTGAGCCCTCTTTGGTCATTCGAAGACTGGTGCTTTTCCTTGGGATAAATGGTTTAATTTTGGAGTCAATTAAATTAGGTTTTTCCTTTAATTTTCCCAACAAAAATAAAAAATTAAAGTGGCGACTCTTTTTGCAAATTACAACTTACAAAATACAATTTTCTGAACTCATAGTAGGTTCCAATCATGATGTTTCTCCCAAATAAGCATTTTGATTCCCTTTAGCATATTGGACCGATGCTCAAGCGAGGCCTCACACACATCATTGTATAAGCTTCATAAAATGGGAAAAAAAATAAATAAAATGATCAAGAAACCTCAAAATAACTTAATATGAATTATTACTTAATAAGTTGTAACTCACTCAATGCATTTTGCAACTTCAGAGCAATTAAGAGGAATGTGGGACTGAGCTGCATTGTATTCTTCATCGATCATCAATCTCATTTTAGGTTGATCAAATGGTCTACCTAGATGAGTGATTATTGATAAAATCTAGGGATATTTGCTCCTTCAAGCATTCCACCATCATCGTTTTAGGATGCTCTCCTATGCCTTATTTGGATATGGGTTTCAAAATAATAAGGGCAGAATGATGACGCTTCCTCAACTAAGTATGTATTACAAATGAAGCCCTCAACCTTTGCTTTGTTTTTGACATTATGTTTCAAAAATCCATTAAATCTACAGCAGATAAATATCATAGATTATGAATATAACTTATTATAAATTAAAGGATGTGATTGTAAATATTAAAATAGCAAAGATCTCACATCTCAAATGGATGCATCCATTGTTACTGAATGGGCCTCACTATATGAGCTTCCTATGCAAGATATACTAGTAAATGCACCACGGAGTTGAAGAAACTGATAGTAGTATCTGCCCTAGGAGCCATATAATAGTTATGCAATAGTAGATTTTAATTCCCAATGGCACTAAAATATATTCATAATGTGAAAAGGGTTTCATATCATTGAATATAGTCCTTAAGTATTTGTAAGATGATTTATTCTTAGTGTTGAAAATATGGAAGATAAATCGCTCTTATACAAATATTTTAAATATGTTCGTGGTCATAGGATTAATGGCTAGGCATCATTAATTTCGAAAGACCATCACCTATATTTGTTTTTTATAATCAGTATGTGATACGGATGATTATGGAGGCAATAAGTCTCATACTGCTTGATATGTGATGTCGATACAAACATATGGATATTCATAGGATGGATAGTCAAACTGTGATGTTAGATGATAATAATATGGGGTTTTACTAGTCAATTATTTATCATCTAGGTCATAATAGTGCATATAATCTTTTGACTTGAAGGATACTATGTCTTACACATAGGTGGTTAGGATTTATTACTACTTACATAGATGTACGGATATATGGCATGTGATGGTTCTAATTTATTATGTATGGAGATAAGTGATCACCAAGATAAAATTCATTACCTAGAGTAAACGAGGTTAAGATCCTATGTTATCTAGTTATTCTTGATAACTAAAGCTCCAGGCTAGGACAGACAGATTTACTAGAAAGAGTTTCTAGTAGGAATCTAATTTCGTCAAGAATTAGAACTAAGATAAAGACATAGAATTAAGGCACATCAGGGTTTGACATAAACCATTACCCTAGCTGAGATTGGGATCTTTAATGAAGGGATTCTAGTGCATGATGATTTATGATCAATGGTCAATGTGATATTTAAAGTCATCAACTATAAACATTTATTTCTAATTAGGTAGTCATGACATGGAATGCTAGCTGTCCCTCACAATTTATGAGACTAAGTGTGAAGTGGGATTTCACATTAGTAGAGAAAAATATTTTCTCATTCCCATTGCTATTTAGACATGAACCTAGAAAGTCACACACCCAATAGTGATCACTTTCCAAGTGTAAAAAGTTTACCATAATAATTAATTAAAGTGTTTAATTAATTGATTAGTGGTAAAATGATTAAACATGTAATTAAATTTATAAAGACCCTAGCATGTCCTGATGTTTAATTTAAGAAGGTTTCTATTCAATTAAATCTTAATTTGTATATGATGCAAATTAGAAAGATTAAATTGAAAACTGATTTGGACTAAATCAAAGACTTTATTTTAAGCTTAGTAAAAACCCTTAACACATGGGATGTGGCCTAAGCCCATATGTGATATGGAAAAGAGGCAATTTAGGAGGTTAGAGAAAATTCACTATTGATGAGCTCATATGATGTGTTTAGGGGTTAGAGAATTTTCTACTAAGGTTAAAATTATAATTACATCTTTTGGCTAGTGAAAATGTCTATTTTACCCCTAAAGGATAAAATGGTTATTTTACCATTTGAGGAAGCAAAGTCAACTTTGCCCTTCCACCAAATGAAGAGCTAAAAGTGTAATTAAGTCTTTGTAAAGACTTAAGAGTTAAGTCTTGAAGGAAATAAGTATAAAAGGGTTTATGTTCATTTTTCTTCATAAATTTTTCACTATTTTCATTTGAAGCTTAGAGAGAGAAGTTAAGAGAAAGAAAGAAAAGGAAGAAAATTTTCTTCATTTTTCTTTTGATCTTCAATTCTCTTCTTTCTTTTTAATGAAAGAACAAATGCTTGCAAATTGAAATATGTGTTTAGTCCAAAACAAATCAAAGAGAAACCTTAAATTCCTAAATGGTTTTTGAGGGATAATCTTGAATCAAATTGGGCAACCAAGAAAGTGATTCAAGAACACCAAATAAACCAAGAGGAGACTTAGAGGTGAGCTAAGTATGGATGATCTAGAGGCTTCACACTTGGGAAGCTCTTTGATAAAGAAAGAAGGAACCTACAAGAGGTAATATGATTACTCTTCCTTCTTCTTTCTATACATATGTGTTTTACACACAAATTAATTGAATGTTTGAATGGATTTTGGACTAATTGGGTGAAGTGAAATTTTAAAATGTTTGAAATTTAACCTCACCACCTCTCTTCC
The DNA here is from genome assembly GCA_947687605.1 of Reutealis trisperma. Classification (NCBI taxonomy): domain Eukaryota; kingdom Viridiplantae; phylum Streptophyta; class Magnoliopsida; order Malpighiales; family Euphorbiaceae; genus Reutealis; species Reutealis trisperma. The sequence goes on along the minus strand of CANTUT010000659.1, from coordinate 51,510 downwards.
ACTGCGTTTAGCTCCATCATTCCTTTAGAAACTTAGGGAAAAAATGTGTTCTAGTTTACATAAAAATAATGGAATGGTATTTTCAAGTCTCACCATATCCTCTTTCCTAAGAAGTGTTGAAGTGAGTTCTTTGAAAAATAAACTCAACTCCGTCAGTGATTGCCAGACATCCCTCTGAAAAATTTCACGAAAAGCAATAAGAAGTAAGTGTTGCATGAAAACATGACAGTCATGACTCTTCATCCTAAACAACCTTAGTTTCTATAGATCAATGCATCGAACCATATTAGAAACGTACCCATATGGAAATTTTAGATCTTTCAACCATTTACATAAGACTTGCTTGTGCTGTTTATCGAGCATATATCTTATCTTCAGATATTTTCTGGAGACTTCATCCATCTATTAACTATTTACAGAGGCAAAACTATTTCATGTCTTGTCTGGATTTAACATTATCTTTGGTTTTCCTTGGGATGTCCATTACCGTGTTGAAGATTTTTTCTAGCACATTCTTCTCAATGTGTATGACATCAAAATTATGTCTGATCATATTAGTACTCCAATATGGAAAATCTCAAAATATACTTCGTTTCTTCCATCTACATCCACTTTGCTTTGCAATTTGAGCATTCACATCATCAGCCCCAACTTTAATCACTCTCATCAACTTCAAACTAGTTATTTCTTGCAACAGTTCTATTCTCGACCGTATAGGTGGAGTAGATGCATGAACAACTCAATTTTTTATGAAAACTATTTTGTTCTATCTAAAAGCATGATTAGGTTGTAAGAACTCGCGATGTCAGTCAAACCATGATTGCATAATCCCTTTAGAAAGGGTGAAAGAATTTGTTATTTTCTTGCAATATGGACATGCAAGTCTACCCTGAGTTCTCTATATAGACAATACACTATATGTAAGAAAATTATTCACAGCCCACATTAGAGCAGCTCGTATCTAAAAATTCTACTTCATAGACACATCATATGTTTCAATACCTATATCCCACAACCATAGCGATTCTATAATGAGAGGCTACAAAAATACATCTAACCTCTGTTTTGGATTATTTGGTTCGAGGACTATTACTGTTAGGAGCATATATTCTTTCTTTATGCACATCCTTAGAGGCAGATTATATGTGTCACTATAATTAGCGATGATGAATATTGCTATCTAGATTGTCCAAAAGGTTGGAAGCCATTAATGCATAGCCCCAAACAAAGATTATGTATTTCAAAAGCAAACTTTGGATTTATCCAATTGAAATGCTTCCATGCTACAAAATCTGAATAACATCGCATCATCCTATCTTCCTCTTCATGTTTCACCTCATATACTTTGTAGTTGCTTTAGAGGCATACAATTTGTGCAACCTCAGAGTCAGAGGGAAGTAAAACATGATCTTATATGGAATATTTTTGTTGGATGGGCATGCACCTTGATGTCTTGGCTTATATCTAGGCCAATCATAAAACTTGCTTGCAATCATATTACTATCTTCACCTCAGTAAAGTATGCAATTATTCTTGCAATAATGAATTTTGTCAACTGGAAGGCCTAAACTATGCATTAACTTCTTAGTATTGTAGAAACTATCCACCATTGTGTTATCTTCAAGCAATGACTCATTGTAACACTGCAATGTATCATCATAACACCTTTCAAATAGATGGTGTTCTTATTTGATATTCAGAAGTCATGCCACTACAAATGACTTAGACTATTTCTCACAGCTAGGCCATAATTCTTTGTTAGCTACCTATAATATACTATAGAGTTCTGAGCAGTTGGGTGTGGTGCTTCCTCCATTCCATCCCAATTAAAATCCAATCCAGTGGCATCCATTAACATATTATGGTACATAGTTGGAGGACAATTATCCATTTGTTTACCACCTACTTCAACCGCAGCTGAAGTTCTAGACCCACCGATTTCACTGTATAAATACCATTCATAGTACTTTAGTACAAAACTCTTCTTCAGAATGTGCAACTTGATGGTATCTGGTTCAAGAAAATTTCAATTCTGCCATTTCTTATAGTTACAAGGACATCAAACACTAGTCCTACTTATGCACTATGGCTAAGATGAATACCATTCATAGTACCTCAGTACAAAACTCTTTTTCAGAATGTGCAACTTGATTGTATTTGGTTCAAGAAAATTTTGATTTTGACATTTCTTATAGTTACAAGGACATTTAACACTAGTCCTACTTATGCATTGTGGCTAAGATGATGTGAATTGTATAAATTGGTCTAAACCCTCTAAGAATTTTGGATTCAAATACCCATCTATAATTCTAGAGTACATCCAATTCCTATCAGTCCTCATAATTATTCCTTGTCAATGTATTTATATCACACGAACAAAATTTAATTTAATTTAGTTTAATATGATTGATTTTAATTTTAATTAAGTTCTCAACATCTAACTCTACATCCTTATATCTCACTCCCTATAAGGTAAGAACCTAACCCATTTAGAAATTCATTGTTGTATAATTATTACTGTTATATTCTATATTTATACACCTACTGAAATTTCGGCAGCATCTCCCTATTGTTCTCCTAGTACACCACATTTGGAAAATCCTAAATAATGAAAATATTATTTCAATGTGCACTAAGAGAACATGATGGAAGGTAATACTAAAATTTCATACATGTATATGAAATAAGAATATACAAAGACAACGAACTCTCTAAACTGCCTACTTTGGGACAATTAGATATCCTCTCACCATCCGATGAGTAGGATATCAAACGAGATCTATGTTTAATCCTAAATTTGTTAATGATTTTTAATTAACATTATTTTTGGGCATTTGATTTGGGCATTTGATTATTGTTAAAGTCCAAAAATACAGTTAAAATCATTTAAATGTTTTCATTAACAGGAGAATAAATTTTTTTTTTATAAATAACAATTGCAACATCACAACATCAGAGCATATAATAAAAAATTAATGAAATAAATTCACGAAATAAATGTAAAATTTATTTAATATCCTACAAATTCCTAATGCATGATACTTTTTTTTACTTTCAATTGTATCATAATTTTAAATAGATATTATTACTTAATAATAAAGATATTAATATTATATTAGTCATTTTTGATATCATTTAAATAAAATTTATACTAAGATTATTAATCATTTTAATTTTGATTTTCATATATAATTTTTTATATTCTTATAATTTTACATTTTCTATATTAAATGCTCTTTCAATTCTTAATTTTTATTAATGTTTGAATTTTAATTATTTTTGGCATAATTATATGCTCTTTCAAATCTTCTTTTTGAATATTAATTATCTTTTAGCATAATGAAGGCATTTATGTTTTGAGGTTATTTTTGAGGCTATTTTTTCCCCTAAGAGGATATTTGTTATTTTTTTTTATATTTTATGAAATACATTTAAAATTTCAATTTTAAAGGCATATTTATATTTTATTATTATCTTTATATTTTTTAAATTCTCTTTTTACCTCTAACTAAAATTTTTTCTAATTTTTTTTTATTTTATGAAATGCATTTAGATTTCAATTTTTGTAGCATTTTTTGGTTCTTTTTGAATTTTTAATCCATTATTTAATCTAAGGTTATGTTTTAGATATTTTATTCCAACATGTTTGAAATTAATGCATTCACTAAAATAATACAAATTACATCCATACATGTACATCTATAAATTCACATAAACTTAACAAAATAAGTAAAAATTACATAACAAAATACAAATTAACTACAAATTACAAATTCACATGACAACATTTAAATTTTTTCATACACATTTAGAAATAAACCTTAAATTAACAACATAACAAATTACAAATTATACATAACATTCAAAATCACATTACAAATTATTACATTTATATATTAACATAAATAAATTAAATTATAGTATGGAGCTCTTGATGCGTAAATATAACTTTTGTTTGCTGTCCTACACGGAAATGATATGAAACAAGATTAAAATTATATTAATAAAACCAAAATAAAATAATTACTAAGACTACAAAAAAAATCCAAATTAAATACATACCAAAATCATTACTCATATTAAACACATAAATTTATATACATAAATAAATTATGAAAATAGAATTTTCAAAACATTACAAAATAGAAAAAAATTTGGCAATTTTTTTTCATAGAATTATAAACAGAATTTAAAAAAAAAAACTAATATTTACTAAAATAATTTCACCATATTTAATACTAGCATAAATTTCGAAAAAATTTATTATGCTTAAAAATTTAAACCTCTCAAAAAATTTAAAACAACATATACATATACATATACACATACATATACATACATATATATATATATATATATATATATATATATATATATATATATATATATATATATATATATAGACACACACACACACACAGTTTCTCAATTTACAATATAACTGAATATATTATAAAATATTCAACCCTTGCTTATGTTTTCTCTAAATGGAATTGATATATTGCTAGTATTGGAGGAGAAAATCAATAAAAAAAATTATATAAGGGTTTAGGAATTGAAATGTCTCCTTTGAAATTTGAATATTTGGTATTGCTATTATAGTTGGGTTGAAAATATTTAAATATTTAAATTCATTTTATTGCATATTGCTAGATCCTATTGATTTTTTACTTAGGTGGATCCTCCTGTGCTTGAGCATTACAAGCATGTTATAACTGGGTTACTAAAAAGGTTGAAATAAAATGATGAGAAAAGGAAAAGATCAAATGCAAAGCTATTGAAGTTGTTTGTTGCATTTTCATGAAATTGAATAAAAAAATGTATGTTTGAGGGATGGGCACTGCAATAGGAATCTGGGACTGAAGCATCTTATGCATTGGTGCAATTTTTGTTTAGTACATAGGCACCAATTTGTGAACAATTATTGTAATGATTTATATTGAATGAAGAACAAATTTGAAACTACAATTTGATTTGTGTTAATTGTAGCAATTTTGCTTTGGTTTGTTTTAGTTTTAAATTGTTTGATATTTGTAATCATTTTATTTTGCATTAAGTTGTACTTTAATTTTTAGTTTAATTTGAATTGTAATTTGCACTTGCTTATCAAGTGGGTGCTAACAAGTACAGTAATTCAGAACAACAAATTGATTTATAAGTGTTTAGAAGTTAAATCAATAATATATAAATTGTATTAGAGGAAAATCAAAGAAATTGAAGAATGGCAATATACATTTGAGCAATGACCAATCTTTAAAAACCATTCACAATTGGATTCATGTTGTTTAAAAAAAAATGTTCCCTTTGCCTTTTGGAAATCATTAGCCACAAAATATTGTTCATTTGTCTATTGTAGAAGACACCACCATTGGTTATGACATTAGCTACCCAAAACATAGTGCATTAGAACTATAACTAATACTAAATGATTAAGTTATAAGTATCCCTTAATAATTTAACAAAAAACAAAAAAGTACAAATTGATGGTGCAAGCTATGACTATCTATCTGTTAGAGCTTTGTTGAGTGCCTCATTGGTTTGGTGCTTTGGTCATAAGGTTACTTTGAATTGTAGATTGGTGGCCTACTTGCATCTATCTGACTTGAGCCTATTGCTAAAGTTGTTTAGTAGAAATTGGCCTTTTGTTCTTCCATTTAATAGTAGTATTGAAACCAATATCTCCTATTACAACTACTGACCTTGTTATTCTAGTTGGCTTGTTGATAACTCTTGAAGATCCACTTAGATACTGAAATTTACAAAAAAAAAAATGTTATCTTTTGGACACAATTAGCCAAACATGCATACCACATAAAAAATTAGTGATGTCAAGTAACCTACATGGAAGATGAGAGCTCCATTATCATTTAATTGTACACCATAACTCCTACAAACTTTCTATCTCTTGTTTTGTTCACCAACCCTATTTGCTTGGATAATTTCAGCACTTATAGCATTGTCATCTTTGCCCTTTCCTATCCTTGGTTAGGTCAATAATTCACAAGTCGAACAACTATGAACATACACAAATTTTACAAGCAAAGCATAGCTACCAAATAACTTGAATTTGTATTCTAAAAGGACCATTATTCTCCAGCAAGAAAATAATTATACCTGGTTGGCTAGATGATGTACCTCTACCCGTCCCCTCTTCTTCTTCCTCTACTAACAGTAGGTTCAAGAACTAAAAAATAAATTAACAAAAAAAAATAAAACAGTTAAAATATAGTATTCTAAACGCAATATGGACTATGCACTCAAAACCAACATCTGAAGTCCATACCTGTATTGACATTGTCTGTACCCCTCCCCTTCCCTCATCCTCTAACTGCAACAGGTTTAATAATTAATAAAAGTTGAACAATAACCAACTTTGCAACTAATTTAGCAAATGTATCTTAGTAATGTAGGTATAAAATAACAAGACATACTTGATGTTTGCACATTTTGAATACCCCCTCCCTTGCCTCTGCCTCTTCCTTTATCAAATTCTAAAACATTATTGACACTACTTAAAGGTGGGGCCGGATTATTGATGCCTATAGGTTCAGTTTGTTCAACTAGTTGGTTTGCACTTACTGATTGGCTATAATTAGGTGCCTAGGAATTAAAATTACCAAATGTTAATTACATTACATTTCCTATAAATATTACCCATAACATGCAAAAAAATAAAAATAAAAATTCACTAAGCCATATATACCTGTCCTTCTATTATTCTTTATTGCTCACATCCTTTTTTTTTTTTTTATGTCTAGTGCATTTGTATATACTATACGTCATTGAAATTCCCCTCCTTGACAATTTACCAATATTTTTTCCTTCATTTAGATCTTTCTTGCTATTCCTTCTAGGTCTACTAGGCTTTTTTTTTTTTTTTCCTTTGGTGGCACAACTGGACCTTTTTTAGACTCTTCCCATAAATCCATTCCTCTTACAGGTTGGATGGGATTGTTATATGCCTTCAAATATGTCTCTTTCCTATATCAGTGTGCAACATGCTCATCAGGATCACACTTATATGATTCATTGCACATATTGCATGTGCATATGGTATCCCTTTAAGCTCCCATGATCTACAAGTGCACTTTTCCAACCTTATGTCTACAGTACGCCCATATTTACCATCTAGAATCTCAAATCCTTCCTCTTTATTCCACACGATACTATAATTCATTGACAATCTTTGTTTTGTTACAATTTTGCCATTGTCATAAAGGAGATATCACATATCCAAGTATCTGCAAACCCCTTCATTTGTCTGATCCTATTCATTATTTGTACCCTAATTTCTTTAAGCATACTTATAATGCTCTTCATTCTACTTGCCAATATCTAACCATTGAAAGTTTTTGACATATTATTATCTACTGCATCTCACTTGCAATTTATGGTGAAATATGCTCTGTACTAAGTGTGTTGTTGTAGTAGTCTTCCACAATTCCATTACCCAACTTTGATAGCTCTTTCAATTTATCCTTAAACAAGTCCTCAAATGATAACCATGCACACTTGTAAAATTTCTTCCTCCTTTTTCCACCTCTCCATTTCTTTAATCAATTTGCCAAATATACCATGCACACATTCTATGTTCTACCTTAAGCAATTCTTCCTCTATTGCAACTTCTAAACCCTATTCAGAAAATAAGGAATATAATACATTAAAACAATTTACAAATGATAAGTTAGTATAACAAATATCTTGAAATGAAATGCATCAAACTAAGTACTTATACCTTCTGCATGTCTGTGACTATAGTCCATCCATCATTAATAATGATTCCTAGGTCTAGCTTAATAATTGAGATAAACCACTTCCAATTTTTTTTATTCTCAACTGAAACAATAGCCCAAGCTATTGGGTACATTTGGTTGCTGCCATCTTTAGACATAACCACTAATAATTGACCTGAATGGACCTTTCAAGAAGCATCCATCCATACCAAGAATGGGTCTACACCCTTCAAGAAAACCCTTCTTTACAGCATTAAAACACACATACATCTTCTTGAATCTTTTGATACCATCCTCTAATGTCTTTGTCTTCAGAAAGCATGTACTTCTAGGATTGGATTTATTAATCTCATCAACATGGTCATGCAACTTTTGAAACTCCAATCTAAAATCACCCATCACATCAATCAACACCTTTGCCTTTGCTCTCCTACAAATTATCTTCCCTACATATAGCCTTAATTCACTTTTGTATAAATTCTGAATTTCATTTAACTTGGTGGTGGGTTGAGAACTAATTCTTACTTTGAAATACTTAGCAAGAAAGCCAAAATTGAAGAACTTTAGCTTATTTATGGTTGTGCATTTATGGATTGGATTATATGTCTTAGTCTTAAAATTTTTTGTGTCCTTCTCCTTATTATCATACATTAACCAAAGGCAGTTACATTTACAAACCACTCTAACTCCATCAAGATCATTCACCTTAAACTTAAGTGAAACCCTTCTAATTTCTCCCTGTCTCCTAACTGCTTTTTTAAACAATTTTGCATTCAGAATTATCATTCCAAGTTGAAACATTAGTTTTTCTACATCTAGGTCATTATAAATGTTACTGTTCCTTCTTTTATGAACATTCCTAGTAGGTGCATCATCTTCACTACGATTCCTACTATCAGGATCAAAACTATTAATGAATTCTTCATCACCCCCTATTCTTTCTTGCTCTCTACGTCTCCTCCTTTCATCATTCTCAAAACCAGCATCTGTACCTACCTCTCTAAGTAGAATATCTTCTACCTGAGCTTTTTTTTTTTTTTCTTTTTTGTTGCCTCCCTTTTGTACTTTTTGATGCTCTTCCTTGCAACTATCTGTTCTTTATCCACATCACTTCCTACTAAAGCTCTTCACATATATGGTCTATACTATCACCATTTGCACTATCTTCTCTAGGATCTTTTTGTTCTGTTTTATCCTCCTCTGAAGAACTATCACTATTATTCTCATTTTCACTACTAATATTTTCTTGTTTTGTTCCTACCCCTGTGTTAGGCTCTCCCCTATTTACTTTATATTACTGCCAACCCCCAAATTTCCACATCTATTAACTTCAGAGTTGACTGTAGGCTAGTCATTTAATTGAAATTTGTCTCCTTGACTATTACCTCTACCCTCACACTCTTGTAATCTAGTTGCTGGAACATTACTTATACTAATATTACCTGCACCTTCACATATGCTTTCATTTACAACTTCACTATGAAAACCACTTAACCTTTGTACTTGATCATACTCAAGAATCACCAGTACATCAACAGGGTGCTAGACATATAAATCTAGTATATCCCCCATCTTTTGCTTGATTTAATACCTCTAGAAGCTAATTATCACTCTATAGTAGTATAAAAGAAGACACCCCCAACTTTAATCTTCAAATATACATATTCAATCTTGTTATACCCAAACCTTGCACAGTACGCTTCTAACTCAACTAATGACAACCTATCAGTATCCGCATTTGGAGACATTGCTTTCTCTCCACCAATATACTTAGGGTTTGGGTCGTTTACAAACCTGCCCCCATGATGCCAATGTAATGACACCAATTTATCTGTCATTGTTACCTGCCTTATAACAAAAATATTATTACTATTACTATCTATAATTCATAATAATACACAAACAACTTCACTATATAACTAATTCTCAAAGCAATTCACAGAATTAAAAACAATAGAATATTGCTTTCCTATTTGTAAAGATAAATTTCACCCATTTCCAATTAAAGAATGCCCACATGACCACTATATGAGACTCAACTTGTAAAGAATTCACAGTTAACAGCATATAATTTCACCCAAATAGATAACCCCCAAATTTCAATTTTATTACAACAAAAACCCTAAAATCAAATAATTGGTCATACGGTTCAAAATTTTCATTTCTTATACAAATTTCCAATCCCAAAAAATGAAAACAAACAAATATATTTTTCAAAATATAAACACCCAAATTTACTAATTTGCTTCTGTCAATATCGCATTTACGAATCACTCCTTTCGAAACATGCTTCTTCTACTTCAAACAAAATCAAATTCCAAATAACCTACTATATATGAAGATTATTTGAATCAAAGCTGGATTGAATGAGTATTTCTAGCTTTTTGGATTGATAGTGCAGTTAATAGCATAGCGAAGAAAAAGAAGGGAAGGTAATTATCAAAGGAGAAAGAGTAATTGAGATTTCAAAACATCTGTTAATAATTAAAGGCTATTTTCATACATTTAATTCCATGTCATTAAAAAAAAAAAAAAAAAAACTAGGGTGTGTTTACTTTGAGAAAACTACTCTAGTTTTCTAGAAAATTTTCAAAATGAAAATAGAAATAAAAAATTGTGTTTACTTCAGGTATTTTCATAAAAATCTCTCTTGAAAAGTATTTTCACTATTTTCATAATTTTAAAAGAAAAATGCAAAACAAGTTTTTTTTTTTTTTAAATTTTCCTTATTAAAATTATAAAATGAAAACTCCATGTTTTCAAATGAAAACAAGCCCTAAAAAAAGGGTGTCTTTTCAACTTTTTTTTTCAAGCCATAAAAGACAAAACAAAAAAAAAAAAAAAAAAAAAAAGAGGCATCTTTTCTCTACTGCCCTCTGTCCACTCATGAAATTCCATTCTCCTCTATAATTTGGTACGTATAATTGATTGATTACTGAGTTTGATGTATATAACTTATTGGTTTTGCTTTTGTTTTCTTTTGTGGTTTTGGTTTAGTAGACCACATCATAAATTAAACCTAAAAAAATAATCATCATAAATTGATAACTAGCATCTTTTCTTTTGTTTTCTATTTCAGTCAAGATCTAAACACAATATTATTAAGACAGACCAATCTCAAATGATCCCTTAACCTTTTTTTTTTTTTTTTATATATATAACTTTTCCTTTGCAAAATATATCAGAGGAAGGACCATATAACAGTCCTTGTCTGATCATAGAGAATTCATGCATGCAGTGAAATTCAATACCTCAAGTACATTAAAAAAAAAATTAAAGCTTGGGTAAAGGCAAATAGTTAAATTAATATTGTATGAATTAATCAAAGACTGATCATATTTGCATAGTATATGATTTATCATTAATTCAGAAGAAGAAATATATATATATATATATATGATAAGTCCACACGTTGTTTGACTTTGTTATGCATGTATATCTTTTAGTTTTTACCACTTTATTGGTTCTGTAAAATTTATCATTTAGTTAGCTTTGGCTTTATATATATTATTGTAACCTGTAACTCAACAAACAGTGGAAATACAAATTAATAGGGTCAAGCCAATGGTTTTATTTTAAGCAAACATTTAATACATGAAACATGTGTATAACTATCATCTCATTCTTATTAGCATTTCTTTTATTTATAATGTATATGGTTGTATGTATTTGCCAGGTTGCGGAAAGGATTGCTCTATTACTCTTTTTAACAAAAAATTTGCAAGGTATTTATTTCTTTAACATTTATTCTTTATTATTCACATGAGTGGTGATTAAAGTTATATATTGTAATCATATAAACATATATCTAATGTTGAAATGTCATGTTTAAATAAAATATATATTTAAAATTATCTATTTAAATAGAATTTCTTATTTTAATTATTATGTTTAAACATAGAACTAATGAGCCAAGTCTCTTTCAATCTTGTAGATGGGAGGAAAGAATAATGAGTATATGGATGTAAAAAAAATGGTCAGAAGTCAATGAAATTGAATTTTTGAGAATCTTGTGTGAAAGAGTAGAAAGAGATCCAAATGGAACACCAAGCTTTAAATCAATAGATTGGCAACAAATGGGAGAAGAATTATTTTTAGCTAGTGGAGAAAGATATACAGTTGAAAAATTGAAGGGAAAGTATAATCATCTTCGTCAAAAGCATCGTCAATTTTCTAAATTACTAGAGCATACCGGTGTTACTTATGACTCAAATGCAAATGTTGTGTTTGCTGGAGAAGATGTTTGGCAAATGTTTTATGCGATAATAAACTTATTAATTGAATACTCTTACAATAGTTATTTAATGTTTAAGTTGTGATGTTGATTGGAACTAATTTAAAATATATGCTAATATGCAGAAGCATAGAAACTTCAAGAGCTTCAAAAAAAAAATGGTTGTAAAAATTATGAATTACTTGGGCAAGATTTTAGTAAATCAACTGCTACTGGACATCTTCACCATGCATCTATGCAATTACCACCTACTTCAGATGATGAGCATCAAAATGAGGAAGAATTTCTTAATAAAGGTGTGCATGTGATTGAGGGTGAAAAATCTAGTACAGATAACTCAAAGAAAAGAGCTAATGATGATTTTCCTCTTGGTTATAAAAAAGAATCAAAATTGGAAAAGTTGGATACTTGTTTGGAAAAATGGACATCCTCCCTTAATGCTAGGATTGAAAGAGACTTGGCTAAAGCAGAGATATATAAATCTCAGAGCAATCAAGCTTCAAATGAAGTTGTAGATCCATATTCAATAGAAGCATGTATGGATATATTAGAGACAATGGATAATATCTCAAAAGATGTTTACAACAAAGCACTAGAAAAATTCATAAACCAAAATTGGAGAAAAATATTCATATTGATGCGTGCTAATAGGAGACAAGATTGGCTAGAAAGTTTAGTTTGATCTACTATTAGAATGATGAGAACTTTTATTTTATGACTATGTTATGTTGGGATGTTCTATTTAAGGTTGTTATTTTATTGACTATGTTGGGATGTTCTTATGTTATGTTGGAATGTTGTATTTAAGGTATTTATCTTATTGACTATGTTATGTTGGGATGTTCTTATGTTATTTTTATTAATGCTATTTGATGGTTCTATTTCATTAAAATAGCCTATTAATGCTAGTTGACTATGTTATTTTACTTTTATTGTTGCAATTTGATGGTTGAGTTATAGCTACGAAGTGATAATGTTCTTTATCTATTTTTTAATGGATAATATGGTTGAAATTTTAATGCAGGTCAATGGCACTATATTTAGCAAATGATAGTTATAGTAGTGATGACGATGATGATAGTGTAATTGATTTAATGATGGCTAGATATTTCATAGACCATGAACAAGATTTTGTGGAAAGAATCCCTTGTAGGACATCTATGCTAAGTGGGAAAAAGTACATTGTTGAAGTTTTATTAGAAAATCCAACTAGATGTTATGAGAACTTTCACATAGCACCACATGTGTTTATCAATTTATGAAATAGAATGAAACTTATGGGATTATTCAAAGATAATAAAAATGTTAGTGTAGAAAAAGGAGTAGCTATGGGGTTAGCAATATTATGTCACTCTACACGTCAAAGACTTGTGGCTGAGAGGTTTCAACATTCAACTCGTACGATGCATAAATGGACAAAAATGGTGATTAGGGCCTTAGCAACTTTTGGTACACATTTGATAAAATATAAGAATATAGGCCAAGTACAACCAGAAATCCATGCTAATCCAAAATGATATCCATATTTTGAGGTATGTTATTTAAATTTTATTATATGTATATTATATCTATGTAAATATTTAAGATGACATTAATTTTAATTAATTATTATACATTTTTATAGAAATGTATAGGTGCAATAAATGGTACTCATGTAGTAGCTTGGTCTCCCGCATCAAAACAAAAGACTTTTCGTGGTTGAAAGGCAACACTTGTCACACAAAACATAATGGCAGTTTGTTCTCATGATATGATATTCACATATGTGTATACTAGTTGGGAAGGAACAATGAATGACTCTCATGTGTTTCCTGATGCGTTAACAAGACAAGGAAATGATTTTCCATTTCCTCCTAATGGTATTTTTTTTTTTTTTGACTTAGTTCTTAATAAGTTGACAAGATGCTAGATATCCAAATATTCCAAGATTTTTAGCATCGTATCGTGGTGAAAGTTATCATCTAAATGACTTTCATAGACGAGGAAGAATTACAAGAAAGTTTGAGTTATTTAATTATAGGCACTCGTCATTACGTAATGTGATAGAAAGAGCATTTGGTGTGCTAAAAGCTAGATTTCCAATTTTAAAGTCCATACCAAACTATCCTTTATGAAGGCAAAAGTTAATTCCTATTACATGTTGTACCTTACATAATTTCATCAAGATGGAAGATAGAGCAGATCAATTATTTACATTATATGGAAGAGAAGGATTGACTATAGATGAAGAAATTGGTGTTAGTGTAGTTCATGATGACATTCGAGTAGATGTATCTCAACAGCACTAAATGACCATTGTTCGAGAAAGTATTGCAAACCAACTTTAGAATGATTATAACAATCGTACTAGACATTACAATATTTTGTGGTTTCTTTGATATTATTGAGTTGCATTTTCTATTGTTTTTTATATTAGAATTATATTTGCAAGTTGATGTGCTATGTAAGTAAACAGTGAGTCAATATTACTTTTCTAATAGACAACTAATTTAAGTGGTTTTTATTTGAACAAGTAATTTTAGTGGTTTATTATTAGTATTTTAGTGGGTAATTAATGATTAATCAAGTCATATATAAATTAAATAATATTTACTTTTTGATCATGATCAATAACATGCAGTTAGAAAAATAATGATTGATTAGAAAAATAATAGTTGGTAATTTATAAATAAACATAATAGACGATAATTTAATATTCTAAAAATTTACAATTTAAAAATTAATTTTTATTTATTAAATTGAACATTTTTTATGTGTTCATACATATAAAACAAGTTTTATATGATAATAAGTAAACACATTTTCAATTTTCAACAAGAAAAACAAGTTGTAGATGAAAACAAGTAAACATATTTTCTGTTTTCAAAAAATAGAAAATAGTTTTCAATTTCTAACAAGTAAACATGTTTTACAAATTCTCTATGAAAATGAAAATTTTTCATTTTCTTTGAAAATTGAAAAATGAAAACAAAAAATAATTCTCCATAAGTAAACACACCCTGAATTTGACATTTTTCCAACGTGACATGTGTGAAAACACGGCAATATTGACTGGATACTCAAGAGGTAATTGCGCCTGATTTGTCAAGTTAGGCATTTATATTGGTTATTTTAAAAGAATAGGAGCAAAATGACTAATGGGGCCAAGATTAGGGGAAAATTTATGCTTTTGGCCCTTTTGCTTGTAGTCTGGAGTCACATGAGGTATATAGAAAAAGAAAAAATAGAAAGAAAGAATTAAGTGAATATGCAAAAGAAGCAAAAACATGGTATAAATGGAAAAAAAGTGTAACAATATTAAAACATAACTAAAAAAAGTATAAAAAAGAAAAAAGCAAAAACAAAAAAATAAAAAGTCAAAAAAGGGGGTAAAAAGTAAACAAAACTAAAAAGAGCGTACATCACGTAATTTCCTCAAATTTTTATATCTCTATTTCGATTTTATAATTATTTTTGTTTTAATAAATTAAAACAATCTAGGTCTTCTGTTTTCCTTTGTTTCTTCAACTTCTAATATTCTTCCTGGAAATATTGGGCCTGGGTTTGTGGTCTGTGCATCAAAAGGCGCAAATAATAGCAAGCCTGTAACTGGAGTCATATTTGAGCACTTCGAAGAGATGAACAAGGAGCTCAATAAGGTGTGACGACATCTTGTAATAGCCCTCTTCACTTTTGCTTATGGTCTGAAGTCACATGAGAGGGTCATAGATTTGGACTAGTGGTCTTTGAAATAATCAGCTTAAGATTTTCCAACAGAAGTAAACGTGTTATGTCAACTATCTAGGAAGTGGAAGAGTGCCTTCTTTTGACTAATTGCATATGCTTATGCGGTTTACCCGTTATGTCAACTATTTAGGAAGTGGAAGAGCTCATGACTTGAAAGTTTCTAATTTCCACCAATTTAGCAGAAAAACTGCAGTCAACTTCCAATCGAACACTATTTAATTTCTATAGTAATTATCTTGCTCATTTATGTAAATAAATATACTTCTCGATGAACTGAACTAATTAATATCAACCATATCAAGCAAGTTTCAAAATCAATTTATTAAACTCCTCCTCATACAACAGCCAATATTATGGGACTTTCTTACGGGAGTTTCCAATCTTTGTGTCTGCTCCTTTCCATTTGTCATTTCTTGCGCTTTAGCTTATTACCTACGTCTGCCAATATCCCAGTTAGTAATAATGACACAGACCGACCGATTAGCTTTGCTTGGATTTAAATCCAAAATCAGCAATGATCCTCTTGGTGTAATGAGTTCTTGGAATAGCTCAATTCACTTTTGCCAGTGGTACGGCGTCACATGTGGCCGGAGACATCAGAGGGTCATAGCTTTGGATCTCAGCTCCCTCAAATTTTCAGGTATTTTATCACCATATGTTGGAAATTTGAGTTTCCTAAGGAATCTGCACCTTCAGAACAATAGCTTCAGCTATGAAATCCCTCCTCAAATTGGACATTTGCATAGACTTGAAAAATTGACTCTTCACAACAATTCATTTACTGGCCAAATTCCTCCTTCTATATCTAATTGTTCGAATCTTGTTGTCCTTAGATTGAGCAACAAGAATCTTGTTGTCCTTAGATTGAGCAACAACAATCTGGTTGGTGAAATCCCCGCAGGGACTGGTTCATTACTTAAACTAAAATATCTCTATTTACACAAAAACAATTTAACAGGGCCTCTCCCATCATCTTTGGGGAATTTATCTTCTCTTGGTCTACTGGCTGTCGTGCAAATAATTTGGGTGGGGTCGTCCCTGATACTTTGAGCCAATTGAAGAATCTATGGGATTTAGGCTTGCGTGAAAATCAGTTTTGGGTACCTTTCCTCCTTCCATCTTCAATCTTTCTTCAATGCAGTATATAGACATATCAAACAACCAATTACATGGAAACCTTCCCCTGGACTTGGGCATCACTCTTCCAAATCTTCAATTCTTTTCTATTATCTCTAATCAATTTACGGGATCCATCCCAACTTCACTTTCTAATGCCTCAAATCTACAAGTCCTTCAAATTGCACAAAATAATTTTGTCGGAAGAGTGCCTTCTTTAGACAAGTTGCATATGCTCATCTGTTTCAGCTGTTTTAACAACTATTTAGGAAGTGGGAAAGCTGATGACTTGAAGTTTCTAATTTCCACCCTGAATAATGCCACCAGTTTACTGATAATAGATCTAGAAAACAACAACTTTGGAGGGAAACTGCCTCAACAAATATGCAACAATTCAAAGAATCTTCAAATGATTTCCATATCTTTGAATCAAATATTTGGAAACATCCCAACCAGAATAAGTGATTGTACTGCATTACAATTTCTGGTGGCGTATGAAAACAAATTCTCAGGTACCATTCCTTCTAGCATTGGAAAACTTCAACATCTGGGATATTTACATCTTCCTTCGAATGAACTTTTGGGATCTATTCCCTCCTCTATAGGAAACATGACAAATTTAATTTCCGTTAATTTATCTAATAATGAGCTTCAAGGCGCTCTCCCTTGGACGCTTGGGAATTGCAAATATTTGTTAGAATTAGTGCTTTCAAATAACAATCTCAACGCTCCTATACCACCACAAATTTTTGGACTTTCTCCCTTCTCAATTGGTATCGACCTATCTCGAAATCATTTCACTGGCTCAATCCCCAATACAGTAGAAAATTTGAAAAATATAGGATACTTAGACCTTTCCAATAACATGTTATCAGGAGTCATTCCTAAAGGCCTTAGTAGTTGTGAAAGTCTAGAAATTCTATCCTTGGATGCAAACTTGTTTCAAGGTTCCATTCCTTCATCTTTGAGTTTGCTAAGAGCCCTTCAACAATTGAATCTTTCTCACAACATGTTGTTTGGCAAGATTCCAGAGTTCTTAAAGAGCTTTCATTCATTACAGTCGCTAGATCTATCTTATAACAATTTTGAAGGCATGGTACTAATAGAAGGAGTTTTCAAGAATGCAACTGCAACATCTTTGGCAGGAAATAAAAATCTTTGTGGTGGCATACCGGATTTCAAACTACCTCCATGCAAGCTACAAGAAAAGCACAAGAGAGGATTGACTATAAAACTGAAGATTATAATCTCTGTTGTTTCTGTGCTTATAGGTATTGTATTTATGCTTATTTCTTTATTTCTTTGCCATTCAAGAAAGAAAAAAGCAGAGTCTACATCAACATCTCTTGGGAATTCACTCTTAAACTTGCCATATCAAAGTCTCCTTAAAGGTACAAATGGATTCTCCCCAGACAATTTGATTGGTATAGGTAGCTTTGGATCCGTATATAAAGGGATTCTTGATCGAGAAGGAATTGTTATTGCAGTGAAGGTTCTTAACCTTACAAGACCTGGAGCTTCAAAGAGTTTTGCTGCTGAATGTGAAACCTTACGGAATATCAGACATCGAAATCTTGTTCAAGTACTCACAGCTTGTTCAGGAGCTGATTATCAAGGAAATGAGTTCAAAGCTCTGGTTTATGAATTCATGGGTAATGGGAGTTTAGATGGCTGGTTACATCCAACTATTGGGTTAGATGAAGCACCAAAGACTTTGAATGTTCTTCAAAGACTCAATATTGCCATCGATGTTGCTTGTGCATTAGAGTATCTTCATCATCATTGTGGTACACCAGTTATTCACTGTGATCTAAAACCTAGCAACATCCTTCTTGATGAAAATATGACTGGACATGTAAGTGATTTTGGGTTAGTCAAATTCCTTTCTAATGAGACGCTTGACAATTTCACAAATCAATTCAGTTCTATTGGAGTGAGAGGAACAATTGGTTACTGTCCTCCAGGTAATTGTGTTTGATTTAAAAGAACTAGCTGGTTATATTTATGCAAACTTACTGGTTATATTTATGCAAACTTAATTAACTATACCATGATATATATTTTCTAGAGTATGGCATCGGAAGCGAAGCATCAACATTCGGTGACATATTCAGCTTTGGCATACTCTTATTGGAGATGTTCACAGGAAAGAGGCCCATCGATGACATGTTCAAAGAAAATTTGAACCTTCATAGTTTCGTTAAAAGAGCTTTACCTGATCAGGCGACACGAGTTATAGATCCCAGGCTTCTTCAAATGCAACTCAATATGAGAAACAATAATCTTGTTGATTGCTTGATTTCAATATTTGAAATTGGTATTTCTTGTTCTGTTGAATCACCCCAAGATCGTATGAATATTGGTGATGCTGCTACTGAACTCTCTTCTATAAAAAACATGCTTATTGATAAAAGAGCACCAGGTCAATAAATTTCAACACAACATTAGTTTTGTCTCTAAATTCAATTACATAAGATCTTCTTTTTTATAACAGGTGTATAAGGTTCAAGATTTGGATGTGGAATGCAATTACATAATCGCAGTGCATATAAACACATGTTAATTCTCTATTTATCTTTTTTCCAGTAATTTACCTTATAATTATGTTTGTAATATTTCTATTTATTTAGTTTTATGGTACTTTGTTTCATTTGCTACTTCATGAATGATAAGTCTTTTAATTATTACTTTCCCTTGAAAAGTTGATTTTGCCGCAGAATATCATTATTGTGAGAAACATATATAAATGTACGTATTTGACAGATTAATGAATTGTTAAGTGGAGTGATTGTATATTATATCAGTATATACACATTTGATTTTGGTCTAACAAAGTAAAGCTGGAAGCTTTCTCTGCTTTTAATTTTTGAAGTATCCTCTGTTGTTAGAAAGTTATTGGGGCAAAAATAATTAAAAAAATGAAAATGAGAAAACAAAAATACTTAAGATGGTCAATATATGCCTTGGCAAATAGAAAAATAATGTGAAAACTTAAGAGCGATCAATTTCTATATTAAATCAACTAAAATTAATGATATAATACATATAAATATTTATGAAATCAACTGCAATTATTTAAAATTTGTGAAAATATAAAATTAGAATAAATATATTTTAATTGAATTGGAGTTTTTAAAGTA
Source organism: Reutealis trisperma (assembly GCA_947687605.1). Lineage (NCBI taxonomy): Eukaryota > Viridiplantae > Streptophyta > Magnoliopsida > Malpighiales > Euphorbiaceae > Reutealis > Reutealis trisperma. The sequence continues at coordinate 31,560 of CANTUT010000659.1, read as the reverse complement.
AAGTGATGACAATAGTATAGACATTCAATAGGGCTGACAATAATATATATACTCATAGTTGTAAATGAAATTTTTTTAAATTGATTATAACTTTAGAAGTTTAGTTGGAGTTGTAGCCATATTTTAATTTACTTTAGACAATTAATTACATGTTAGTTGTAAATTTTAAATATTTATGCAATTTGATAATGATTTAAATTTATTTTGACTCCAGTTTCTTGAACCTTTACTATTGGCTAGAGCAATTCAAACTCAAAACATTTGGTATCAATATTTGGAGTAAATAGCACTAATAATTATTAAATTTTAGTTTTTTTTTTTTCAATGTAGTCATAAAAGAAAATTTTTTTGTAATTTTAAAATTTTTTCACATGAAAATTACTGGCCAAAATACAAGCCTGAAAGAATATCGTGGCTTGCCATGTCATCAAATTTTGCCACATCACTATGCCATGTCGAATTAATTTCTTAATTTTAATTCCTTTTTTTCTTATTTTTTTCTTTTCTCCCTCTCTATTAAATATCTACATCTCTCTCTCCCAACCTCATATCCAAAAATGGAGCCAAATGTGAGCATCAAAACTTCCTACATGATTTATATCGTAGTTCTCCACTTCTGATTTGTTCTCAATGGCTCCTCCCCTCCTAGTCCATAGGAGGACTCCTCTACTGTCAACGAATCTCTCATCAGACTCTCTTGCCCATATCGCAAAAATCTCATCAAGAGCTTCTCTGATCAGTGTGTGAATTAGTGATAAAGGGTGAGTGAGAGGAAGAGTGGGATCTATGTTGGTGAGTGATGATGGGTGAGATTGAAGAAGATGCAGATGGGCGTGTCAAAGAGAATCGGTGGGGGATCATGTTGGTGTTTTTGGGCAAAGTGATAATAGTGGAGCAAAAGCCGACTCATCTCTCCTTGACATTTGATCAAACAACTAGTGAGCATAAAAACACTTGGTAGGCATACAAAAATAAAATAATGGTTTTATTATCAGAGAGAAAAGCGTCAAGAGACTCAATATGAGATTAAAGTTCAGCGATAAGGTAGTCTTTATTGGCAAGTTCAGCCTGTAGAGCAAACGACTTAGATTCGAGGAAGGAGACACCCTCGATTGAAGTTTTGCAAATTGTAAGTGCATTTTACAAAGAGAATTGAGAGGAGAATGGAAAGGGAAACAAACACATGGATTCAACCATTGTTCGAAATTGAATAGTGCAAAGGTTTGATAAAATGAAAAACCATTTTACTTTTCTTTGTACTTTTAAATGGGTTTCTCAAGTCTTGAACAATTGGAACTCACAGAGATTGTGAACTCTCTCTTTCTTATTCTCCAATTTCTTTTTTGTTTTGGTCCTTTTTTTCAATTTTGTTTTGCTTTTTATTTATTTTATTTTTTGATTTGGCTTATTTTTGCTTTTCAATTCATCATTGAATTTGGAAAATTTTTTTCCTCTCATCCATTATTTGATAACTCTATATTTTTAGAGTTATTTTATTTGTTTAAACTTAAATTTTAGCTCAGTTCTTGAGAATACAATAATATTATTATTTATTTTTAGAAATAAATAGTTATACAATTTATAAATAAATTATAATATATTTTTAATATTTTTATTTTATTTTTGCAGATCAAAATGATGTCATAATGATGCAGTAATATAATGACTAAGGCGATAATGTCATTTTATAAATGATGCAAACAATGATGTCATTTTATAAATGATGTAAGCAATGATGTCATGAAATTAATAATGCAAGAGATGATGTCATGAAAATAATGATGTAATCAATAATGCAACAATGTTGAAAATGAAGATGGAATTTGCCTATAAATAGGCATTACCTCCCTTCTCTAAAATCAAAATTCAAAGTAGCAAAAAAATAGATGTAGAGAGAATTACAAATATTTCCTTAGAGTAGATTTCTTTTATTGTTATTTTAATCAAGAAGAGGAGTTTTTGGAGCTCGAGTTCATCAAAGATCGTATCTCAAAACAAGTTCTTCCTAAACTTTATTCTTGAATTTAATTATAAGTTGTTATTATGTTTGTTATTTTGATTGTTAATTTAATTATTTCTTGTTGTTATTATGTTTGTTATTTTGATTGTTAATTTAATTATTTCTTATTGTTATTATGTTTGTTATTTTAATTGTTAATTTAATTATTTCTTCTTTCTCAATTATGAATAGATAAATTTATTTTTCTATGATTTAGATGTAATCTTTTGATTTGCATACGATTATTTATATTTAATTAATTGGGTTGATTGTTAAAATTAATCTTTTATCTTAGAATTTAATGCTTGTAATTAACTGGCCATTAATTGTATGATTTAAGATATTGTGTGAAGTAGCGAGAGTGGAAACACAATATTATTTTATTAGGATAATTGACCTAGGGAATGTATTGCTTAGAGATAAGAATACTTATTTGTGATTGTTAAAGGATTTCCATAAAACTTAATGGGTTTGTGTTAATTGTTTATGATCATGAGAGTAGATATAAGGTTAATATGAGCACACATGTTGTATCTTGAGAGAGAACATTATATAATTTAGGGAAATCTAATTATTAATTCCAGCAAAAATAATCCAATCTAAAAAAAATATAAAGTAATCATAGGTAATCAATTGATGAATTCTAAATCCTAGGTCTTTAATCTTATTTCATATTATCATCATTTATTTACTTGAATTTTACTTTGGCTTAAAATACGAATTCTCATAATTGATTTTCTAAATAATAGAGTAATCTTAAAATTAGTACTTGTCAACCCTTCCTTGTGGATTCAATACTCTATTCACACACTATTACTTAGCACGACCTATATACTTGCAGAAATCAAGCAACAAGTTTTTGGCGCCGTTGCCGGGGAAGGTAATTTTTGACAATATTAATATAATTGATATATTCTATTATTTTAGACACCTTGATTTATTTTTAAAACTGAATTTTTTTTTTTATTGTACAGCTCGTATAGGTGTTTATGGGAAACGATCCTGAAGCAATTTTAGAGGAATTGGATCCTGAAATCGAGCGAAGGTGTAAGGCTTTAACCAAAGCCAAAAAGGAGAGACTTAGAAAAGAGAAAGCTGACAAGGCCAACGAGCAAGAGGCTTTGGAAGAAGGAGTAGAATTTGAGCAAGAAACTTTTGAGGAAGGACTTGAAGGAGCAGAGGAAGAAATGGCGGACAATGGAGCTAATAGGGCACTGCGCAAATTGGCCATGCCAAACTCAGTTATGCGATCCAGCATAGAAAGACCCACTATTGCAGCCAACAATTTTGAAATCAAACCTTCACTCATTCATATGGTTCAACAGTCCCAGTTTGGAGGAGGAGTCATGGAAGATGCCAATGCTCATTTGGCAAATTTCTTAGAAATTGTGATACAATCAAGATGAATGGCATTACTGATGATGCCATTAGACTGAGGCTTTTCCCATTTTCTCTTAGGGATAAAGCAAAAACTTGGCTGATATCTCAAGCCCCAGGATCAATCACTATATGGGATTAACTCACAAGTGCTTTTCTTGCAAAATATTTCCCTCCTGGAAAGACTGCTAAGCTAAGGAATGATATTACTAGTTTCATTCAATTTGATGAAAAGACACTATATGAAGCATAAAAAAGGTTCAAAGATTTGTAAAGAAAGTGTCCTCATCATGGTATCCCGGACTAGATGATAGTGCAAACTTTTTACAATGGCCTTTCAAATCAAATAAGGAGCACGATTGATGCAGCAGCCGAAGGAGCTCTTATGAACAAAAGTACCATCGAGGCTCATAATCTTCTTGAGCAAATGGCGACTAACAACTACCATTAGTCCAATGAAAGGGCTACAACAAGGAGGGTTGCAAGTGTTCAACAGGATGATGGGTATTCTCTTCTTGCAGCAAAAGTTGATGCAATTGCCAAGTCATTAGAGAGGATAAACATTAATGCTCCATCAAGTAGTCATCCAATTGTTTGTGACTCATGTGGGGGTAATCATCATAATTTTGAATGCCATGGAGTAGAGCAAGTCCAATTTGTCTCCAACCCCAATAGGCAACAAAATAATCCCTACTCGAACACCTATAATCCAGGATGGAGGAATCACCCCAACTTAGCATGGGGAAATCAAGGAAACCAAGGAAGCAATCTAAGGCCACCATACCAATCCAACTTTCAAGGGAGAAATCAAATTCCATCCCAAACACTACAAGAAATCAAGCCTTCCTACGAAACCGCTTTGGAGAAATTCATTGGAGCCACTTCTGAAAGGTTTGACAAATTAGAGAAACACTATGACAAGTTGGAGGCGAAAGTAGATCAAATTGCTAGCCAAAATAGAAATTTGGAGTTTCAAATAGAGCAAATGGCTAACTCTTTTAATGCAAGACCTCAAGGTACATTGCCTAGCAAAATTGAAAGTAATCCTAGAGAACAATGCAAGGCAATTACTTTGAGAAGTGGTAAGCAACTTAAAGAAATGGTACCAAAGAAAACAAGTGAATATAGTGGTGAAGTTTCAAAAGAAGATACCCCAATAAATCAAGCTGAAGAAGAAAAAGGAGAGGAGGTATCTAAACCTTCACAAGTCAAGCCTTATGCACCAACCATTCCTTATCCTCAAAGATTGAAGCAGCAGAAGTTAGACAAACAATATGAAAAGTTTCTAGAAATTTTTAAGCAACTTCATATAAACATACCATTTGCTGAAGCCTTGGCACAAATGCCATCCTATGTGAAGTTCCTTAAAGATTTACTATCTAACAAGAGTAAGATTGAGGAGCATGCTATGGTAGCACTTACTGAGGAGTGCAGTGCAGTTATTCATAACAAACTTCCACAAAAGCTCAAAGATCCAGGTAACTTTTCTATCCCTTGTCTAATTGGTACCACTAAATTTAAAAAGGCTTTATGTGATTTAATAGCTAGTGTTAGTCTTATGCCTTTATCTGTTTGTAAGAAATTAGGGTTGGATGAGCTAATCCTAACCACAATGACCTTGCAATTAGTTGATCATTCTATTAAGTATCCAGTAGGTATCATTGAAAATGTCTTGTTAAAAATTAGTAAGTTTTATATACCTGTGGACTTTATAGTATTGGACATGGATGAGCATGTTGAGATCCCATTGATTCTTGGAAGACCATTTTTAGCAACAGTAGGAGCCTTAATTGATGTAAAACATGGCAAATTGACTTTAAAGGTAGGTGATGAGGAGATTGAGTTTGACATTGCTAAAGCAGAAAAACAACCTGCCATCATGGATTATTGCTTTCAAATTGATGTCATTGATGAGGAAGTTCAAAAATTCTTAGAGGAAAAGCATTTTGCGGACCCCCTAGAAACATGCTTAGTTAATGGAGCAACTAGTAAGAATGAAAATCATGAGGTTGCCACAATTACTAGTCTTTTTGAAGGGAGCTCACCTATGCCTTTTTGTAGGAGACAACAATTTGAAGAATTGGAAAAAAGGTAAGTCACTTCCTCCACTATCAATTGAGCAAGCACCAGTTCTTGAGTTGAAACCACTTCCTGCACATCTCAGGTGTGCATTTCTTGGTCCCAATGATACTTTACCTGTGATTGTGAATGCAAACTTGAATGATGTTCAACTTGAGAAAACATTGAGAATTTTGAGGGAAATTAAATCAACAATAGGTTGGAATATTTTTGAAATTAAAGAGATTAGTCCAACTATTTGCATGCATAGAATTTTAATGGAAGATAACCACAAACCTATAATTAAACATCAACCTAGGTTGAATCCAAACATGAAAGAAGTAGTTAGGGCTAAGATTACTAAATTATTAGATGCAGGAATAATTTATCCCATTTATGATAGCTCTTGGGTTAGTCCTATGTATGTAGTGCCTAAAAAAGGTGGGATGACTATTTTGAAAAATGATAATAATGAATTGATTCCCACTAGGACTGTAACAGGTTGGAGAATGTGCATTGACTATAGGAAACTGAATAATGCTACCAAAATGATCACTTTCCCTTACCTTTTATTGATCAAATGTTAGAAAGGCTTGCAGGTAATGCATATTTTTGCTTTCTAGATGGTTATTCAGGGTATTTTCAAATTCCTATTGCTCCTGAAAATTAGGAAAAGACCACTTTTACATGTTCCTATGGTACTTTTGCATATAAAACAATGCCCTTTGGTTTGTGTAATGCCCTGCTACTTTTCAATGTTGCATGTTGTCTATTTTCTCTGATTTTGTTGAGAAGTCCATAGAGGTCTTCATGGATGATTTTACTGTGTATGGTTCTTCATTTGATGCATGCTTAGAAAACTTGAGAAAGTTTTGCAACGTTGTGTTGAGTGCAATTTAGTGCTAAATTGGGAGAAGTGCCATTTTATGGTACAAGAGGGAATTGTTTTGGGGCATAAAATTTCTCAAGTAGGAATTGAGGTAGATAAGGCAAAGGTATAGACTATTGAAAAATTGCCTCCACCTACCAATGTAAAAGGGATAAGAAGTTTTCTTGGCCATGCCGATTTTTATCGTCGGTTTATCAAAGATTTTTCTAAAATTACTAAGCCTCTCTGTGATTTGCTTAATAAAGATGCTACTTTTGATTTTAACCAGGAGTGCTTGAGTGCTTTTGACAAGTTAAAGAAAGCTTTGATTTCAGCTCCCATTATTACATCGCCCGATTGGAGTTTGCCATTTGAAATTATGTGCGATGCAAGTGACTTTGCAATTGGAGCTATCTTAGGCCAAAGAAAGGACAAAAAGGTACATGTGATATACTACACCAGCAAGATCTTAAATGATGCACAGAAAAATTATGCAACTACTGAAAAGGAGATGTTGGCAATGATAGTGGCGATAGAAAAATTTCGCTCCTACTTGGTTGGGTCAAAAGTTATAGTCTTCACAGACCATGCAACAATTAGGTACCTAATGTCCAAGAAAGATGCCAAACCCAAATTGATCAGATGGGTACTTTTGCTTCAAGAGTTTGACTTAGAAATCAAGGACAAGAAAGGAGTAAAGAATGTGGTTGTAGACCATTTGTCTATATTAGAACAAGAGCGAACAGCTGAAGATGATGAGCCAGTCATTGATTATTTTTCAGAGGAGTAGTTATGGGTAGTGAAGGGATCAACTCCATGGTTTGCTGATTTTGTCAATTACTTGGTGAGTGGAATCATTCCTAGTGATTTTTCTTATCATCAGAAAAAGAAATTTCTTGCAGATGTCAAGTATTATTTCTGGGATGAACCATTACTTTTCAAGTATTATAGAGATGGGATGATCAGAAGATGCATGCCAAAGGAGGAAATTCCAAGCATTTTGGAGCATTGTCACTCTAAGGAAAGTGGAGGGCATGCAAGCACAGATAAGACAGTTGCAAAGGTATGGCAATGTGGTTTTTATTGGCCTTCTATGTATAAGGATGCTAGAAACTTTGTAATGTCTTGTGATCATTGCCAAAGAACAGGGAACACAACTAGAAAGCAAGATATGCCGCTTAATGGGATTTTAGAGGTTGAAATATTCGATGTTTGGGGGATTGATTTCATGGGGCCATTCCCTTCATCCCTAAACAATCGATATATTTTGGTAGCGGTCGACTATGTATTGAAGTGGGTTGAAGCAATTGCTAATGCTACCAATGATTCTAGAGTTGTGCTAAGGTTTATTAAGAAGAAGAATATTTTTTCTCGATTTGGTGTTTCGAGAGCCATTATCAGTGATGGAGGCTCCCATTTTTGTAATCGGGCTTTTGACGCTTTGTTAAAGAAAAGTGGAGTCAACCATAGAGTAGCTACTCCGTATCATCCTCAAACGAGTGGTCAGGTGGAAATTTCAAATAGGGAATTGAAAAATATTTTAGAAAAGACAGTGAATAACTCTAGGAAGGATTGAGCACTCAAATTGGACGATGCTCTATGGGCATATAGGACTGCTTTCAAGACCCCAATTGGTATGTCTCCATACCGACTTGTCTTTGGTAAAACATGTCACTTACCTGTGGAATTCAAACATAAAACTTATTGGGCAATAAGAAAGTTGAATATGGATGTGGAAGCTGCTGGTCACAAGAGGTTACTTCAATTGAGTGAGCTTGAAAATATACGACTGGAAGCTTATGAAAATGCCAAGATTTATAAAAAGCGCACCAAACGTTGGCATGACAAACACATCCATAAGAGGCACTTCGAGGAAGGCCAATAGGTATTGCTTTTTAACTCACGTTTGAAACTTTTTCCAGGAAAGTTGAAATCCAGATGGTCAGGACCGTTTCAAGTAGTGAAGGTACATCATCATGGAGCTGTGGAGCTACAAAACAATGCGGGAGAAACATTCAAAGTAAATGGACAATGCCTTAAACCTTATTTCAGTGGAGATTTGGTGGAACAAGAGATGGTTTACTCCTTAAAAGAGGCCACGTGATCAAAATTCTAATAAAGTCTAGCTAAAGACTATAAATTAAGCGCTTTTGGGAGGCAGCCCAAATTTCTAACTTCTTTATTTATTTATTTGTTTATTTATTTATTTTTTCTAGTTTCCAAAATAAAAAATTTAAAAAAAATACAAAAAAAAAAATTTGATGTTTTCTGTGATTAGTTTCTCATACTTGCTTTTAGTTGTTTCATGATGTTTTATACGAAACAAAGAGATGGAATGCATACCCTGCTTACAATTTGAAATCCAATTTTCTATAAGAGGGAGTATTTTTTCTTTTGATTTATTCCTTTGACATTGAGGACAATGTCAATTGCAAGTTTGGGGGAGGTTTAGTTTGTTTTTTATTTTCAGTCATTTCTTTTGTGTTTTGATGAATAAATTTAATTTTTTTTTTGATAAAATATGCTTATATTAAATAATTTGATGAAAGGCCAATGATTGATTATAATTGGTATTTATAGACAATTTATTAAAGTGTTTCAGGTCAAGCAACTATTTTAGGTAAGAAATTAACTTTTATTAAGATTATATTTTGTTTTGCTTTGCATTATATCAATTGCATTAAAATTGTGTATGCTTACTTAGAGAGGGCTTCTACACATTTTTATCTTCATTTGCCTCACCTATCTTAGAACATGTTTTTGCAAACTTTTGAGGCAAAATTTTGAATTCATTTTGAAAGAGAGATATGATTTAGGCATTGTTTGTTTAGCCTGTTACTTATATCCACCCTTATTTTAATTTTTTCTCTAGTTTTCCCCTTTGTGCCTTGATAATTTTAGCTTTCTTTTCTTTGTTAATTAACTTTAATTGTTATCCTTCACCCTATTTGTGAGATAATTTTGTCAAGTTTACATTCTAATGAAGAAAAGGGAATTATTGAAGTTTTAAAAGAAAATAAGGATCTCTAATAACTGAGAGTATTATTCATTATAAAATATCATCTTCTGCTTAAAATAAGTTTGGGGAAAAGTAAGAAAATTAAATAAAGTAAAAGTTAGTAATTCTTGCTTATCTTTAGAATACTGTCATTGGAGAAAAAAAATATATATATATATATACAAAAAAAAAAAGAAGAAAAAAAAAAGAGGGGGGGCTTAAAAGAAGAAAACAATGAAGAAGAATAGTACTTAAGATAAAAGGGATCATTCATTAATTTAATACCTTTATTTGAGCTATTGATTTTCTTTTGTAAATTTGGCATAATTATCTTACTTTTGTTCATTTAGCCTTTTCTTTTTTTAGCCAAAATACCTTGTGTTAGGCCCGTTACAACCCTAGTCAAGACCTGTTGATCTCTCTTGATTTATGAATTTCATTAGTGGAGATTGTTTGCTTTAATATGCTTATGAGATTTGTCCATCTATTTTATATCATTTGATAGAGGCATTTAAAGATATTAGTGTATATGCCTATCTGAAGTGCAACAATTTCTTTGCAGTTGATTTAATGTATAGTTATTCAAGGCATGATTAAGATGAGGATTATTTTGAACCTGAGATAGAAGCTTAACTTGCAATACTATTGATATGTTGTTTGTAAATATTAATTTTTTTGAAACCTTTAAAAAAAAATTATTCAACATAAGCATGCGAGGATTAAATTTCTTTTTTGTGATATTTTATTTTTCTTTGAAGTAATAGTTGAAAATTTAGAGTTTTAAAGAAATTTGTGGGTATCACCACTGGAAGCCCTCACGAAACCATATCTCGTCCTCTATGGGACACCTAGGGGTTTAAAGGCTTGTTGCATATACTAAATGCAATCGTAATTTCCTACGAAAGTGGACTAGTTTAGATTTTGAATTTTCTTTTGCTTGAGGACAAGCAAAAACTTAAGTTTGGGGGTGTGATAACTCTATATTTTTAGAGTTATTTTATTTGTTTAAACTTAAATTTTAGCTTAGTTCTCGAGAATACAATAATATTATTACTTATTTTTAGAAATAAATAGTTATACAATTTATAAATAAGTTATAATATATTTTTAATATTTTTATTTTATTTTTGCATATCAAAATGATGTCAAAATGATGCAGTAATATCATGACTTAGGTGATGATGTCATTTTATAAATGATGCAAATAATGATGGCATTTTATAAATGATGTAAGCAATGATGTCATGAAATTAATGATGCAAGAGATGATGTCATGAAAATAATGATGTAATCAATGATGCAACAATGTTGAAAATGAAGATGGAATTTGCCTATAAATAGGCATTACCTCCCTTCTTCAAAATCACAACTCAAAGTAGCAAAAAAATAGATGTAGAGAGAGTTACAAATATTTCCTTAGAGTAGATTTCTTTTATTGTTATTTTGATCAAGAAGATGAGTTTTTGGAGCTCGAGTTTATCAAAGATTGTATCTCAAAACAAGTTCTTCCTAAACTTTATTCTTGAATTTAATTATAAGTTGTTATTATGTTTGTTATTTTGATTGTTAATTTAATTATTTCTTGTTGTCATTATGTTTGTTATTTTTATTGTTAATTTAATTATTTCTTATTGTTATTATGTTCATTATTTTAATTGTTAATTTAATTATTTCTTCCTTCTCAATTATGAATAGCTAAATTTATTTTTCTAGGATTTAGATGTAATCTTTTGATTTGCATATGATTATTTATATTTAATTGATTGGGTTGACTGTTGGAATTAATCTTTTATCTTAGAACTTAATGCTTGTAATTAACTGGCCATTAATTGCATGATTTAAGATATTGTGTGAAGTAGCGAGAGTGGAAACACAATATTATTTCATTAGGATAATTGACCTAGGGAATGTATTGCTTAGAGATAAGAATACTCTTTTGTGATTGTTAAAGGATTTCCATAAAACTTAATGGATTTGTGTTAGTTGCTTATAATCATGAGAGTAGACATAAAATTAATATGAGCACACATGTTGTGTCTTGAGAGAGAACATCATATAATTTAGGGAAATCTAATCATTAATTCCAGCAAAAATAATCCAATCTAAAAAAAATATAAAGTAATCATAGGTAATCAATTGATGAATTCTAAATCCTAGGTCTTTAATCTTATTTCATATTATCATTATTTATTTACTTGAATTTTACTTTGGCTTAAAATATGAATTCTCATAATTAATTTTCTAAATAATAGAGTAATCTTAAAATTAGTACTTGTCAACCCTTCCCTGTGGTTCGACACTTTATTCACACACTATTACTTAGCACAACCTGTATACTTGCAGAAATCGCGCAACACAATTCAACTAGGTCTATATTTTTGTTTGATCTGGTGTCCATCATTGCTCAGCCACTTTAATCATTGATTTTCTTCTTCTCTAGCCAAGATCAACTCCAATGGAAGTGTTGGCATGAGCTATAAACTAGAGATTTGAATGTAAATAAAATCCCCTGGCTTAAGGGATCAACCTTTATTTTAGCCATAAGTTATGTATTTCCTAGAATAGATATTTTCCTATATAGCTAATAGACCTCTTGTATATATATGTATGAACCCACCATATGAGAAAATGAAGCAATTCTCATTGCCTTTTTTTTTTTTTTTCGATGAAGCTTCAAGCCATATCAACTCCTATCTTTATTAAATCCCCATATTGCTCGTGCGGTCCAATCGAGTTGTATATCTTAGCTCGAATTGATCTCATTCTATGGAGGATCTCTCTTTACACAAGTAGTCAACCACCTCAATACTTAAAATTATATGTCTCCTTACCAAATAGATATTTTCCTATATAGCTAATAGACCTCTTGTATATATGTGTTTGTCATGGTATCAAAGCAATGTGTATGTGATCCTTGACACATACACCTATCTCTCTTTAACAACTTGCCAGATCCTACCACCTCAGAACTTTTTGAGGAACCTCAACCTAACACCATTCTTACCAAGTTGACTACTAGAATGACTGACAAATAGACACCAACTATTGAAACTTTCACTACTCAGATTGGCATTAAGTTGAATGGCACCAACTATGCCCTTTGGTCCTATAGAAAATCCATGGACCTTGAGAGTGTTGGGCCAAATGATATCAATAGCCATATAAGTGGGGTTGGAACCTCATATTGCACAAACCAATTGGCTTATACTAAAGCCCCAATCTACTCCACATATATTCCACTTTATATTCTTCATATTTTTTCCATGTGGGATTATATTTTCCAACACTCCCCCTCAAATGTACTGGGCCTAGACCAGTTATCACTTGCCAAAGATGGGTCTACTCTTGGAGGCCCATCACAAAAACACCTAGGCCTATTCATGAAGACCCTAGGTCAACAAATGGGTCTAGACTCTAGCTAGCCCAAACTCCAAGTCTTTAAATACAAGCCCAAGATCATCCGGCTATTGGGCCATTTTCAGCTCTGATACCATGTAGAAAATCCATAGACCTTGAGAGTGTTGGGCCAAATGATATCAATGGCCATATAAGTGGGGTTGGAACCTCATATTGCATAAAACCAATTGGCTTGTGCTAAGGCCCAATCTACTCCATATATATTTCACTTTATATTCTTTATACTTTTCCCATGTGGGATTACACTTCCCAATAGGTCCTAAGTTATTGAGATGTATATCTCAGGCAAAGACAAGTTGGTATATATTAGTGGCGACCTACCACAACCTCTTCAAACAATCCCATCCTTTCAAAATTGGCATAATGACAATGTTATTATCAAAGGTTGATTGATTAATTCCATGGACATGTCTCTAATTAGCAACCTTATTCGATTCCCCATAACAAAAAGTGTAGGATTTTATTGCTACTACTTACTTTAATGGAAGTGGTACCTCTGCAGTATATGATCTCAAACATCATGTGTCTCATCTATAACAAGCCAGAGGTTCTCTGTAAAAAATATTATAATGATCTATAAGGCTTATAGCGAGAAATTGATTTTCATCGTCCAAATCCCGTGGAATGTGTAGCTGATATTCAACACTATAATAATCTTATTCAAGAAGACAGAGTGCATGTTTTCTTAAATGGTCTTGATGACTGACTTGATAAAATTAGAGGCTATGTATTACAAACATGATCATTTCCCACTGTTGAACAAGCACATGCACAGGTTCGTCAGGGAGCTATTTAATAAAGTATCATGATCACTAGCAGCAATGATGAGACTTATGAAGCTATTTTGGCCTTTAAAAGTATGAAGGACAATCAAGCTCCCTTTAAGACAATCAAGCTCTCTACCTCTAAACAATGGAAAATCTAGTACATCTTCTATATCGAGAACCTTTTCTTGTAGAACTAAATGTTCCCATTATGACAATCCCAAGTATAGTTGCAAGAATTGCTTCAAATCACATGGCTACCCTAATTAGTGGAATGAACTTCAAGCTAAAAAATGTTAGGATAATATTGAAACGGATGGTAAATCCATGGTAGTTGCAGCAAAACCTCAACTCTCTCTTGCACCACATGCAGAGTAATCACAAGGAGATGAATCTTTCTCAAAGTCAAGTAATAATCATTTTTCCCATAAAAAGGCTAATAGTAGTGATTGGATACCTGTCTCGGGAGTTATGAGGCCTCACCCAAATACCGGTCCGATCCTCTAAAAGGAATCGAAATGCTCATTTTGGAAATAATTCACGAGGAAGCACTTAGGCTTATCTTTGATAGATTTGAAAATTATTTTTAGGAGTCGCCACCTTAATTTATTTTTATTTGGGAAAATATAAGGAAAAAAATCCATTTGACTCCAATTATAACCTAAAAGAAATAGGATCACTAGCCTCAAAACTAAAGAGGATTCAAGGACTAGGTTTTCAGTTTATTTTAATAAAATAAGTTTGGCCAATTAATATAAGAGTGACTTAAAATATATTTCATGAATAAACTAAAATGCATGAACAATTTATAATATGCATGATCATTGATTCCACATATCCAATAATAAATACAAGTAATAGTCCAAAAGAAAGTTAACGTTATAAATAAAATCCCAAACATAGAGGATACCTCCTCTAGTCCTTATGGGTTCTAAGGAAGTCACACATTTCCCAAATTAATCCTAACAATAAAGCAAAGAAACAAACACAAAAGTAAGTGAAGAAGGTGATGGGGGGAGAGTTGGTTAATTTTAATTGGATTCGATGCCTAAATCAAGCATGCCTATGTATCCCTTTGAATAGAAATTAGAACCCACGCAGTTCTCCCTTCTTGCAAAGGGGTTAGTTTAGCTTAGCCACTTTATCATGTTTTGATTGATTGATTAAAAGAGAGTTGAGTTAATTAATTAAGTTAATTAATTACCGAGTTGATTAGCTAGCAACCAAAATAAATCAATTTAATTAACTAACTAAAAAAGGCACAGAATTTTAGACAAAAGATAATTAAAGGAAAAGAAGCTTACCTCAGACAATGGGTGACAATTGGTCTTGGATGGCGGGCAGTGGCTGGCGTTAGATGGCGGGCAGCTACTAGCCTTGGATGGCAGGCGGTGGCTGGCTTTAGATGGCAGGCAATGGCTAGCCTCGGCGGGCAGCGGGTAACCTTGAATATCTGGTGGCGGCTAGCTTTGGGCTGCAGGCGGCTGCTAGCCTTGGGTGGCGGACACGAGCCTTAAGCAAGAGACTTGCCTCAAACAAGCGGGGGGTGAAAAGCCTTAAACTAGTTGAGTAGGAATCAAGGAGAAACTCCCAACTCGCTTTATGAAGCAAGAAGCAAATGCAAAGTGGTTTGCTTGAAGTTATTGCTTTTCAAGCTCTAAAAGTTGGTGTTTTGAAGTGTAGAGACGCTATCTATATTAAGAGGAGATTTGAAGCATAAAAAACATCAAATTTCAATGTGGGATTGAAAAAAATTGAATTTTCGCTAGAGTTGTTACAGAGCTCTTTGCAGCAGTGCCGCACAGCCTTTTGCAGCTCCGCGAGGGCTTTGCGGTAGTGCTGCAGAGCTATATGGTAATGGGCCCTACTTTTGCCCGTTCTTGCTCATTTCTTGTCCATTTTACACTATTCCAATTGCATTATACTCGCTATTCAATCCCGGATGATTTAAGAGGGTTCAAATGTCAAAAAAAAAAATATTATGATTTTTCTATTTTGAGAGTTTTTGACTTCTAAAGGTTTGTTCACTGAGCCTAAGTGCTTCTAATGTTCAAATGCATACTGGAAGGTATAAAATTAAGGGTTTATAGGAGCTGCTAACCATATGACCTATTATGCCACTAACTTTTCCACTACTACATAGCTAAGAAGAACCAAAATTGCCAATGTCAATGGAGTCATATCTTCAGTTACAACAGCTAGCACGATGACTTTGTCACCTACCTTATCATTACCTAACACTTTAATTATTCCCTCTCTCCCCCATAAATTACTATCTGTTAGCCAAATTTGCACATATTTAAATTGTGTTGCACTCATTTATCCTACTTTTTGCCTTCTATAGGATATTCTTACTAAGGAGATAAATAGGTATGGTACTAGGAGAAGGGGACTCTATTACATGGATGATTTCAGTATGGGTTAAGCAAATCATATGTGACACTCAAGTAATATCATAGAATAACAAATTTGGCTTTAGCATCACCGGCTAAGACATCTCGCATTTGGTTATATGAAGCATTGTCCTACTTTTTGCCTTCTATAGGATATTCTTACCAAGGAGATAATTAGGCATGGTACTAAGAGAATGGGACTCTATTATATGGATGATTTCAATATGGGTCGAGCAAATCATATGTGACACTCAAGTAATATCATAGAATAACAAATTTGGCTTTAGCATCACTAGCTAAGACATCTCTCATTTTGTTATATAAAGCATTTGTTTCTTAGTTTATTTACAAATAAGCAGGTACTAGTATTTTGGCCAAAAGTCAGAGAACTACTTATCCTTTAAGTATGAATAAAAGGGATTCCATTTGCTTTAATTCACTCAGATGTTTGGGGTCCTTCCCTACACTACTTGGTAACCATTGGTTTGTAATATTTATTAATGATGCACTCACATGACTTGGCTCTACTTACTGAAAAATAAGGATGAGGTGTTAAGTGTGTTTAAATCCTTCCATGTCATGGTCCATACTCAATTCTCAGCTAAAATTTAGGTCCTTCAATCTAATAATAGTAGGGAATATGTTAATCACAAGTTCCAAGAGTATTTTCGCCATCATGGACTCTTTCATGAGACATCTTGCCTGTAGACTCCTTAGCAAAATGGCAGTGCTAAAAGGAAAAATCGACACATACTTGATACTGCTCGTGCTTTGTTAATTAGAGCATATGTATCTAACTGCCATTAGCCTAATGCTGTTGCTATGGGCTTACATCTCCTCAATCGAATGCCATCTAAGACCATTAATTTTTTAACTCCACTGCAAGCTCTCTCATCTTATGTATCCCTACCTACAATATTGATGATTCCACCTTGCATTTTTAGATGGGTTGCTTTTGTTCACCTCTATAAAAATCAACGCACAAAACTTGACCTGTGTGCCATTTGATGCCTCTTCTTTGGGTATGCATTGCATCAAAAGGGATACCATTGCTATGATCCTTCTACCAAATGAACCTATATGACTATGGATGTTATGTTTGTGGAAGCTAACACCTTTCTTCCCCTACCTCCAATTCTCCTATTTGAGGGAGATTCAAGGTGAAGAGCATAATTAGTTACAACTAGAATTAATGGATATTAAATTGGCAATGATAAATAAGGAACCCAAAACATGTACATGACTAGATTCTCCCTTCAAAGCTGATATAATTCTAAGAGAGCCATTGACACCTCTTGCTATAGCTGAAATAGAGACACTTGCATCACCTGCAGCTGAAATAGAGACCCCTCACTCCTCAATACCTAAAGGCCCATCTCCTGAGAATATCATTGAGGTAAACTCTACGACCATATTTTTAAATCCTAATAATATGTATACCTTTGTTGGCTATACCTCACCATTCAGGCATAGGTGTGGCAAATCACCAACAAGATATTTCTCCAGATATTGACAATCGAAGGTTAAAATGTCTAATTGCTATTTGTCCATAAAAAAGCTTTCTACACCCCTTACAAAATTTGCACAAGAACTTTTCTCATGTCATGTTCCTACAAGTATTCAAGAAGCTTTAATAAACCAACAATAGACTTAGACCACACAAGAGGAAATGGAGGTATTGTTAAAGAATAAGACATGGACTCTTGTTACCTTACTCGAAGGGAAAAGAACAGTGAGGTACAAGTGGGTGCTCTCCACCAAATATAAAGTGAATGGATTGATCAAAAGACGCAAAGTAAGATTGGTGGCAAAGGTTATACACAAACATATGGTATAGACTATCAAGAAACATTCTCTCTAGTGGCAAAGTTGAATACGATTAGAGTGTTGCTATCTCTTGCGATGAATCTTGATTGGCCATTGCATCAGTATGACATAAAAAAATTCTTTTCTTCATAGTGACCTTGAGGAGGAAGTGTATATAGAAGTTCCACTAAGTTACACAGCAAACTCCAAAAATAATATTGTGTGTAAATTGCAATGAGCACCATATGGCCTAAAGCAGTCACCTCGAGCATGGTTTGGGTAGTTCAGCTTGGCGATGAAAAAATATGGTTTCCAACAAAGCAACTCATATCCCACATTATTCCTGAAGTATCAATTGGGCAAGGTAAACACTAAAATATTTTTTGGATATTGAAGTTGCAAGATCAAAGCAAGGGATATTTCTTTCCCAATGGACATACAACTCAAATTTGTTATCTAAGATGGGATTATTAGAGTCTAAACCAGCAGACACACCAATTATTCAAAATCATAAACTTAGAGAATACTAACACTAAGTGCCAATGAATAAGGAGAAGTATTAAAGATTGGTTGGTAAACTCATTTATCTCTCACATATGCATCTAGGTATCGCGTATACTATGAGTGAAGTGAGCCGATTCATGCACCATCCAAGTGAAGATTTCATTAATACAGCTATTTGAATCCTTTAGTACCTAAAATATTCCCCCAAAAAAGGACCTCTATTTTCAAAGAATAATAATTTAAGGATTGAAGGGTATACATATGCAGATTGGGCAAGGAATATCCTGGACAAAAAAATCTACTTCAGGATACTTTATGTTTGTTGGAGGAAATCTAATTACATGGAGAATTAAAAAAGCTAAAAATGGTGGCGTTATTAAGTGTCGAAGCTGAGTTTCGAGGAATGGCTAAGGGTCTTTGTGAGCTTCTTCAACCTAGGAGATTGATGACTGAGATTGGTTTCCCCTCAAACTCTGAGATGAATTTATTTTGTGGCAACAAAGTTGTCATAGATACTACACGCAACTCTATTCAACATGATCGAATGAAATATGTGGAGGTGGATCGACATTTCATTAAATGCAATCTTGAAGCTAAAATAATTCAATTTCCATTTGTTAAGTTAGAAGTTCAACTAGCAGATATTCTCACAAAGGCTATGTCTAGTAAAGACTTTTATAGCTCACTTAGCAAGTTGGGCATCACAGGCCTATATGCACCAACTTAAGGGGGAGTGTTGGCATGAGCTGTAAACTAGAGATTTAAATGTAAATCAAATCCCTTGGCTCAAGGGATCAACCTTTGTTTTAGCCATAAGTTATCTATTTCATAGAATAGATATTTTCGTATATAGCTAATAGAATTTTTGTACATATATGTATGTCCTTCTTCTCTAAAATAATAATATATAATGTACAATTCTTTCATAAAATTTGTTAGGAAGCCTAACAACTAAATCAAATCTAATTTTCTTTCTAGTTGTAATTAGCCAAAACAAAGTTATTAAAGACATGGGAAAATAGAAATAACAAAAATAAATAATGAGTTTTTAGCAATTTTATTTGTTGGTTAGAAGATTGCATGGTCAGTTGATGGAAGCTTTTTGAGAGTGTTTAGTCACTTTAACCAGAACCCACTTCTTATTTATTTTTTAGAGTGTTTACTAGCTTTATGTAGCCAGATCGCAGTATAGGATTCTTATGGACATCTCCAAGAAATGAAAATACTTCTTATTTTTATAAAATTTTAGATTAGTTGATTTCATTCCAGTTTGGTTTATTTACTAAGTTGAATCGATTAGGTATTAGAATTTATTTTTTTTTTTGGTTATCATTTGTTTGTGAGTTATGTTTTTTAGAAATCTTGTCATTTTTTTTTCTTTTTAAACATAACATAAATATATTATTTTTCTTTTATTTAAATTGTTAATTATCCTCGCACATTGATAATCCACGTGGTATGGTTTATTATTAAAAAATAAAAATGGATCAAACATCTATTATATAAGTGTCACATCAGCATTTACTAACAATGTTAACGACAGAGACCTTCAAGTGCTAACGGCAAGAAGCACAAATATCTCTTTATCAAAAAAAAAAAATCCCCGGACTTGTAATATTAATAAGAAAATCTGCAATAGTAGTAATATCAACAATGTAGTAAATGCATTCTAAAATAAACAATGTAATAAATGCATTCTATTAAAAAAATAATAATAATAATTGTGTAGTAAGTGGTAGTTATTATTAATAATATAAAAAATTTTATTATTATTTGTCAAATATTATTTTTTTCATTTCTTTTCTTTTCATGTATATAAGTATATTTCTATCTATCATATATAAATATAATAAAGTATATATGATTAATGTTGCGTAAATTAATCTTTACAAAAAGATTATTATAAAAACTAATTATTAGATTTATTTTATAAATTTCAAACTAATTATACATATATGTGTTGGGCTTGCACATAATGTTTAATTATATTTGTAATACCCAGGGGTTTCATAGCTCATTAGAATTATAATAATATTATAAAGTATAAATTTTTATGAACATAGTACCAATGATATAGTGATGGGATGAAGAAACCCTTTTTGATGCTAAGTGCATGATTGTATATCTTTATGAAGTGTGAATGTTCATGTGCATTTTATTGAGTTAATTTAAAGTAATATGTCTTAGTTTGAGTTTATTATGATATGGGAAGGTAGGATTTGAAATGCCAAGTGGAAGGGAAAAGAAAAAGCTACGAAAAATTTTTAAGTTCGGAAAATGTGTTTGGACGGGCTTGTTAATGGGCCTTGGACTCAAGGCCCAAGCCCATGGAATGGCTAGCCCACCAAGGATCAAATTTGGTGGGACTTAACTCTACTAAGGTTAGACTAAGTTAACTAAGGGTTAGGGTGAAGTTAGGTTAGGTTAGTCACCATTTGGATGATAGCCATCTTTATTGACTTTTGTCAACTTTGACACCTAAGCTAATCCACTTTCCATCGCCTTGTCCACATGGATTTTGGCGATTATGAAAATCATCATTATGGTGCCAAGTCACCTTACACCTAAGGGCAATCTTAACCATCCACCTTAATCAATCTTAACCATCCATCTTAGGCAAAAATGTGACCATTGATCTTGTGAGATTAAATCACCACCATTAATTTCATTTACATATAAAGTGAAAATAAGTAAATTGCTCTCATTTGTAACCTAACATCAAAATCACACCCTCACTAAAAGCTAAAACCTCTCAACTTGTTCTTCAACATAGGACCAAATTTAAAGCATTTCAAGGTAAATTTTATATTTAAGTGTTTCTTTCCTTGTTCTTAACCTAAGAATGATAAGTTGTTAGCAAGTATATACTTTTCTTTTGATTTCTATCGTTGATTGTGATGGAGGGATTTAAGGGAGGACTTAGTTTGCATGTTAGATGAGGGAATATAAAAATGGGTGAAATTTGGGGTTTAATAAGTAAAAGGTAACAAAGAAAGCATGAGAAGATCAAGAGGAGTCAAGTAGACACAGGTGGCCCCACCACTGGGGTTCCAACGGTGTGATAAGGGAAGTTTAGAAATTCATCCAGTAGCATCCCACGGGTGAAGGCACGACTGAGGTTTCACCCGTGGGCAGTTATGTTTTTGGCCATATTGATATAGTTTGTCCTAGTGTCCATGACTTATTACTAGATTATTCCATTAACATTTTTATAAATTTCTTCATTCATGTTCCTATAATAAATGTATTGAGAATGCAATTAGATGTTGATGTTGCATATGTTTCCTTAATTGTGTTATGGGAGATATTGAAAGATATTGAGTTAGCTCATGACATGGGTAAGCAAGGTGTAGATGATATGTTTATATGGAATAGATAGAATTTGGTTAGAAAGTTAAAGGAATAGAAATTGATGTACATTATTTGGATGTGTTTGTAGAATCGAAAGGCAAAGGTATTGCTCGGGATACCGAGGAATCTCGCTATAATTTGCGTTAAATTGTCAATATAGGAGCTGAGTAGGAGGTGAGTACTTAATAATATTTTTCAACTTGAGCTTTAAATATAAGCATAAATGTTAGTTCATTTCCAATTTGGAATGCATTGCAATTCTTTGGCAAGCATTATTTACTTTCTTGATTATTGAGCCAAATTGAATCAACCATTCCTTTATGGCACTTGGCCAAACGAGCCTATATTGGTTTGATCTTGTAATGTGATCAATGATGAGAACCTAATTGTTATTGATATATTATCCATTGAATTATTTTGTGGATAGAAAGGAAAAACATTATAATGATACCATGATAAGCAAAATATCCCTCTGATGTAGGGCAATACATCAGACATTGTGCACAATTATAATGGACCCATAGATAGGGTAAAGAATATCAGAACCCTAGCTAGGAAGGGTTTAAGGTCCCCAATACGTATGACCTAATCAGTTGTACGTGTGATGAGGTATATGAGAGTGAGCAAGGCATATGCCGCCACTCGATTGATTATGGGGGAAACACACCATTTCCAAGAAAGGAATTGTTCTGCTAAAGATATAATATTTCATACATATGGGAAAATTGTTTCATAAGGATAATTTTTTATCCACTTTACTTTATTGCTATAAAGAATCACTTTTGAGCATACACCAATGTTTAAAGTTTTGATATTATTCTATACTTACTGAGCTATGTCTCACCCCATAGTTGTTTATTTTCAGGACTAGCTGATAGAGCAACAAGGCAAATTCCAAGTTTTGCATTTCCACTTGGAAATTGCACTGCTATTTTGGTGTTATGTTGTATATATATGTTATATTTTGAAAGTTTAACTCTAGAGCTCTATGAATTGTTAAGGTCTATAATAATGATATAATTTAGGATGTTCATAGTATATGTATGGGTTGGTATTTATTTTATTTTAGTCTAAGCACTTGAGCCATGTATGAATGGATTATAACTAAAATAGTGGTAAATCTTTATCTTGTAGAGGAATAATATGGTAATCAATGATAAAGAATGGTTGTTTGGATTCCAATCTTGGGATAAGAGTAGCGTGAATTTTTTCAGAACTTAATAACTTATAAGAGGGTTTTATAGGTTTAGATGACCTTAAGTCTCCCTATGCCCTATGACAGTCATGGCTCAAAGATGGATCATGACAATATTATATTATATTATATTATATTATATTATATTATATTATATTATATTATATTATATTATATTATATTATAAAATAAGAAATTTCAATTAGAGTTACACCGAAATTAAATTCAAAAAGCATTGATCTGGATATGGGCATGTCAATACAACTATTTTCAAGAAATTAGGACACAATACTAGAAAACACATCAGTACCTAATTATCTATCATATACTTAAAATTGACATTTTAGCATATATTGTTTATGAAAAATTACTATTGAAACTCAATATTTTTTATATTGTACTAGTACTAGTGCTTATAAATTTAAAATCTTAAATAAAATCATACATCAGTGAAAAAAATATTTTAATTGTGGTTCAAACATATTTTATATGCTACTCATTAATTTTATCATATCATATTCATATCTTACAATTAAAAAATTGTGATATGTATAAATCATGTTCAATTATGTACAATATGAATAATTAAGTATATTTTTGAAGTATTTGTGCATCCTAAATTAAATTTTTAGTAAAAAGTTATAAGCCAAGAATCAGTGAAAGCACTCGAATATCTTAACTAGGTTGGCACAGGCACAAACATAGTACTCTCATCATGCATCTAGGTCCAAGAGTTAAATTAAATAATAAAAAACGAGTACAAAAGAGAAGTGTCAATCAAACATAAACAAAGAGAAATAAAAACTGACATATTCTAACAGAACCTATAATATTCCCTACTACTAAAATATCATAGAGTCTCGCAATACAAAAATCCGGGCCTGAAGTCCACTAGTGCACTGAAGTAGAAGAAACACCAAATCGATCTAAACAATCCATCACCTTGTTACCCTGCCAGAATATATGAGAAATATCAAATTTCATACGAAGAACAAAAGAGAGACATTCAACCCACTGTTGTCTAAGCTCTCAAGAAACTGCCATTAACTGAGTCCTAGAAAGGTGAACTATAAACATAGAATCAAATTTCATCTAGAGAGTATGCCAACCATTTGCCCAAGCTTTTCAAATTGCAAATATTGTTGCTCGCAATTCAACAATGTATGCAAAAAAGCTAGAGGTACTGAACGCAAAGGCACCACAGGGAAAACCACACGCATTTCTGAATATTCCACTAGCTTTAGAAGGGCCCGGACCCTGAGAGAAGCCATCAGTGTTGATCTTCAACCAAGAGCAGGGAAGGGGCTGCCAAATAATGCTAACAATATTTGGAGCTTTTCCGGGCTTTCCTTGAACATAGTGCGAAAAAGATGTTGCTCTGTTAAGGAGTTAAACATAGTGCCCATATTGAAGAATTTATATTCCAGGATTGAGTTTCATAAAATCCGAAAAGCGCCAAAAATACTCACCTGGTGGCCTTCAAAAAGTGCATCCTAGATTAAATTAAATATAAAAATAATATTAAAAATTAGTAATCTTTTTTTTTTTTTACTTCAAATTACAAATGAATTAAAATTATTAAGTTTCATTAAAATTTACAAATAAATAATTAAAATTTAAAATAACCATTGCCGAATTTAATAAAATATAGAAAAATTAAATTTTTTAGTTGAATTAAACATTGAAAATAATAATTTTTAAAAGCCTCAACAAGTGCCAATCCCATAAGCAGAGCACTGTTGAACATTGTCCACACGTTCTTAGCTAGAATCAATCTACTTGGATTGAAAATTACAATGTTAATTGATTAAAGAGAGAAATTTTAATGTTAATTGAAGAGAGAAAGAAAATTCAAATTTGAAAGAGAGAGAATGAAATTTGAATGTGAATTGAAGAGAGAGAAAAATGAAATTTTGACTTTAATTGAAGAAAAAGAATAAAAATTTAGAAATAAAAGAAATAAAATTTAAATGTTAATTGAAGAAAGAGCTAGCATGAAAATTTCATAAGGGTATAATATTTTATAAAAAAAATTAATATTAATGCAACCCTAAAAATATTTAGAATTGTTAATAAAACCCTATTGATATCTATTGATATATTTTGTATTGATCCATTTACCATGATCATGTGTTTTATTAGTCAACCAATATTTAGCTACTAATCTATTTACTATTAATGTGACTTTTCATTAATTATCACTTGTATTTTTTTTTTTTTTACTCTATTAATTGATTGCTAAAGTCAATATGAAACTTTTGTTTTTCTTCTTTTTTTTTTTTATAATGAAAAATCATAGACTGAAATAGATTACACAATAGACTGAATAGTATTTCTCTTTAACATTTCTTATTAAATTAGTAAATTTTTTATGATTTGAGATATTCGAATATGAGATTTTCTGCGTTCCACACCTTTAAAAAAAATAAAAATACCAATAAAATTATATTTGATTTGCAATACAAAACCTTGTTATTACTTCATTGATATTTGAGATGATTTTTTAATACATATCCACATTCCCACATTCTATTAATTCTCTTTTGTTCAACAAACAATAAAATATTCAAGTGGTTAGAACATATATATATATATATATATATATATATATATATATATATATATATATATATATATATATATATATATATATATATATATATTGTTTTTATACTAAATCATATTTAAATTTTCAAATTAACAAGTCAATTTATAGGGTTATTCTCATGGATTTCATCAAGATTGCCTGTGATTAGTTTATTGTTGGCCTATCATAAACTTTATCCATTCGAGGAATTTGTCACAACTAGCTAGTGGCTCTCATTATTTTCCAAAGAGTAAGTTAATTACTTAGCTAAGATTTTCCAGCAAAAGTAAACGAACGTGCGCAGACGTCTTCACTTCAGAATAGAAAAACAGCGATCAACATATGGCCAATAGAAGTGACCGCGCGTGGTCCTCACTTAAGAATAGAGAAACAACAGTTAGCGGATGACCCATTGATATAGTTTTTCATCTTGTGCCAAATCAAATTCTGTCAAATCAAATGATGGAGAATTCAACTTGCGAAATTTGCGGTTTAGAATCAGAATCTTTGAAGCATTTACTCTTTTTTGTCACCACCTCTTGGTTTGCATTTTCCTTCTCCTTTTGTCCTAATAGAGATTTATTTGCAAGTTTTATTGTGTGTTAGAAAATATAACAATAAAAAGGATTAAATATACTATGAAAACCAACTATAAATAATCAGCACAAAATTAAGAATATAAAAAATTTATTTAGGTTTAAAACGTGTAAATTTGCTTTTCGAAAAATAATATTTGTACCCTTTTTTCAACAAGATTGCTGTAGATTTAATATAAATAATTTTAATAAATATAACAAGCCTTTAGAAATTCTGTATTAAGCAAACAATAAAAAATTTCTCATAGAAATTAGAAAATATTTAATTCTATCACTTAGAAAATTAATGGAAAAAATAAAATTGAAAATCTTCTTCTTTTTTTTTTATAATTTAATTTCAAATGCTTATTTATAAGTACTTTCACAAAAGACATATCTTTTAGAAAAGGCATAACCTTTTGAAAAGATATAATATTTTTAAAATACACAACTTTTAAAAAGAACATGATCTTTGAAAAATATACAACGTTTGGAAAGCACACAACTTTTGATTAAAAAAAAAACTGCCATTTTTATTTGAATAAATTTCCAACAATCCCCCACTTGTTCAAATAAAAATAAATTTCTCCAAGTGATTAAATAGTTTTTATGAATAAAATAATATATCTTTTAATTTGAGTATTACCTTAGTGTAAACATCACAAAGTGAAGTTGAAATCCTAAATAATATAAAAGTTTTGAATTTGTTATTTTCAGTGACAACACCGGTGACACCGAACACATAAATACAAATTCTTTTCATATTTCACACAATCACGCACTCAGCTCTTTATAAGACCATAAGCTGATCCAACATTCGTGAATTTTTATGAGAAAAACTCCAACTCTCAATCAAAGCAGCATCACTTCTAAGTTCATATAGGTGAAGTTCTTCTAGTATCCTTATCACTCTTTGAAATACTTGTCCTAATTTGACTGAACTTCCTTAAGAGTATAAATAACTCAATCCTCATTCTGTGACAACCAGCACTTTTAACATCTTTAGATGGGACTAGTAAAATATTCTAAAGTGTTGAACCACTCCACATGTCAATAACTTATTTTTACCCTTTGAAATCTACATTACTTATTTCATAATGTTGAGTAGAGTTGTTGCCATTGGTAGATCTTTAATCAAGGAGTTTCATCCCTATCCATCTCGATATTGATCTTACATCTTCTCTTGTAAGAGCTTTGGTGAATGAATCAACCAAATTCCACTCGTTTTTATAAATGTGAGTTAAATAATCTCACTCTTGAATAATTTCCTCGTATAATCATGTATAAAACTTATGTCTCTTGACTTTCCATTGTATATTTCACTACATACACTTTGACTTTTAAGTGACTGAATTTTTTCAGTACTTTTTCTATATAATGAGATTGACTCAAAATATATCTCCCACTATTTCTTTTTATCTTTATACTTTGTATGGTATCAACTTGCCCAAAATCTTTCATTTTAATATTGAACATAGAAACCTCTTTGTTTCTATGACACCTTTCATATCGAAGATATAAACCTCTCTGTTTTTACAACACATTTCATATTGTTGCTCACTATTAGCATATCATAGACATAAAGACAAACTATCACCATAGAGTTATAATATGTTTTGAAAAATTCAACATGAACTTTATCTTGTCTTGCCAACACTGAAATTCATCCAATCATAACGATCTACATGAACGAAATTTTGATTCGATAACTTGATGATATTTGTGGCTTCCATGGTGAATTTGTACAAACTTATAAATATTGTTTTTAGATTGTTAGAAAATATAACAATGAAAAGGATTAAATACACTATGGAAACCAACTATAAATAACCAACACAAAATCAAGAGTATAGAAAATTTATTTAGGCTTGGAACACATAAATTCACTTTCCTAAAAATGATATTTGCACCTTCTTCTCAACAAGATTGCTATGAGTTTAATGTAAATAGTTTTAGTGGATATGACAAGCCTTTAAAAATTCTGTATTAAGCAAATAATAAAGAATTTCTAGTAAGAATTAGAGAATATTTAATTCTATCACTTGGAGAATTAATGGCAAGAACAAAATTGAAAATCTTCTTTTTTATATAATTTAATTTCAAATACCTATTTATAAGTATTTTGACAAAAGACACATCTTTTGGCAAAAAACATAACCTTTTGAAAAGATATAACATTTTTAAAATACACTATCTTTAAAAAAGATATAATCTTTGAAAAGACACAACGTTTGGAAAGGACACAGCCTTTAATAAAAAAAATATCATTTTTATTTGAACAAATTTCCAACATTGTGTGCCGGGACTCTCTATTTTAGTTAAATGAGTCCCATATATATAATTCTTTCTTGCTGGAAAATGTGACGATATTGTGTTGGTCAATACGGATCAGCAAAAACAATTTTGTTTTTAAATACCAAACTTGAGATATAAGTGAGTCAAGCCTACTCGCAAACTACTCGAAAATTAGTCAAAATCAATTCAGTGTAAGTTGTGTCAAGCTCGAGCTCGAGTTACTCGAGTAGCTAGACGAGTTGAGTTTGAGCTCTATATTACTCAGCTCGATAGGCTCACAAGCCTAATCAAGTTTTTATATATTGACCATTCTATTTTTTAGGTATTACTAATCGAGTCTAAATCGAGCCTAATCGAACTTTTATATATTTACCATTCTATCTTTTATATATTACTCATTGAGACTCAAATTCGACTCGATTAACCTCGATCGGCTTGAGCTTTTAGGATCAAGCTCGAGTTCGAGTTCTCCAAAACTCGACTGGACTAGACTGGCTTGTTTACACCCCTATATCAAACTCCTGATCCAAGAAGGATAGTTCAAAGAGATTTTCGCAAGATCCTTACTGCAAAATCAAATAGGGGACTTAATAAAATCAAACAGTGCAATTTTCCTTCCATTTATTGATAGGGGACTTAATAAAATAAAATAAGGGCTCCAGGCATTCACTCAGTTTGCAAGGCAAGGACTGCCAATAGTCCATTTCAAGATTGATTTTCAAATGTGGAGCAGAACTGAATAAAGAGATCAGAGGATTTAATAGCAGTTCCTACAAAATTGATGAATGATTATCTATTATTTATTTAGTAATAACTAATAATATTGAAACTTTAAGGAATTATGATTTATACATACATAATTTGAGGATAAAT